>CALNHX010006861.1:0-82582 GCA_940337035.1 Agriotes lineatus
TAGAGACATGGGCTAAACCCCAATATAGCCCATTGGTGCTTAGGCGCATGCGTGTGGTAATGTGATTCTCAGTTTGTCGGAGGTTCTACAAATGTTCAGACAATCGAGGTAAAACACGGGAGTTTCATGCCAGACCCAATCTTGACTACCGTCAAGGTGCGAATTTAAGTTAGCTGCTGTTTAAGATTTGTGTGTGCTTAGTAGAAAAATGCCTGTGCATCACCATAAAACAAGCAGTTAGTCCAATTGTCGACAATAATATTGAATTTGAATTTCCCAATGAGTATTTCTCTTATTTATAGCTTAAAATCTAGTTTCACCACTGGCATAACAGTTCCTTTATGTTCATATTCCGTAAATGTCAAAATGTACCAGTGGGGCTATACTGGAGTTTTCCCGACACTAAACTACTTGCTATACATGTTTAACCTGGAATTGCAAATGCACACCGCAATAATCTATTGAGCAGTTACTTACGAATATTTAAGCAATATAAAACTTACAGGAAAATATTTATTTCTCTGTTAAATGTTCTGGTTTGTTTGATGTTAATACTGTTCTGAATATCGTAAACAACTAATTTGCGAAAAACGTCAAAATATGGTTCTTTTCCGTAGAAACAAACTATAATTTGGAAAACTCACAGCCGCGGGAAAACTAATAGCGGATTTCATCACGTGATATGTCCACTCAAACTTTTGACAAGTTATAAAATGCCAATGTCTTATTTTGACATTAGTAACTTTTTGTAACTAAACATTCTGTACACTGTTAAAAATGACAATAACTTGGAATCCTTTTGCCTTCAGCCAATAGAAAACATTACCACCGTATGGCCACACTGTGATTATATAGTCACTGTAATACAATTGTTGGCTGGTACTTTTGAATCCAATGTCAAAATCAGATTTTGCGAAAAACCATGGTGATGTAATAAAAAAATAGAATTTTTTTAACGGTGTAAGCGACATTTGGTAAGAAAAAATTACTAAAGTCAAAATAAAATTTGACAATTATTCATTTGCTGAAGTGAAAGATTGTTATTCAAAATGACTGATCTCTCAAATACAATAAAATACCACAACGGGGTTTAAATGTTGAAGAAATATGAGTCATACGTTGTCTTCAATTTATTACAATTAATGGAAATTGGAAAATTCAAATCCAAAACATAAATGATATAGCATAGTGAGAGGATTAATGTTCATATTCCTACCGTGTTTATTTTATACTCCCCTCCTTAAAGGAAAGCGACACCTATCACCTGACCTTCTCCTAGAGCTGTGCACAGAATCACAAGCTCTGTTGTTAGTTGTGATCGAATGGGCACATGTTTCGTCTCTTGGTGTTAAGACTCATCAGGGTACCGACATGCGCTCATATTTAGTTAGGATGTGAGGGCAGAACTCTAAACAGTCAACTTACACAATTTTACAGACTTCGCGTCTGTTGGCGTACAATGATGTGTATGTTTTTGTGGATAACGTCCACTGAGACATACAGTAGGTGAGTATACATTTACTCTACCTGCTGTGGTACCTCAATTACAGGGGAGTATAAAATAAACACGGTAGGAATATGAACATTAATCCTCTCACTAGTCTTCTTACAAATTTACTTCAGTTAGTCCAATCGTCGACAATAATATTGAATTTGAATTTCCCAATGAGTATTTCTCTTATTTATGGCTTAAAATCCAGTTTCACCATTGGCATAACAGTTCCTTTATGTTCATATTCCGTAAATGTCAAAATGTACCAGTGGGCTATACTGGAGTTTTCCCGACATTAACTGCTTGCTATACATGTTCAACCTGGAATTGCAACTATACACCGCAATAATCTATTGAGCTGTGACTTACGAATATTTAAGCAATATAAAACTTACAGGAAAATATTTATTTCTCTGTTAAATGTTCTGGTTTGTTTGATGTTAATACTGTTTTGAATATCGTAAATAAAAAATAACTAATTTGTGAAAAACGTCAAAATATGGTTCTTTTCCGTAGAAACAAACTATAATTTGGAAAACTCACGGCCGCGTGAAAACTAAGCGGATTTCATCACGTGATACGTCCACTCAAACTTTTGACAAGTTATAAAATGCCAATGTCTTATTTTGACATTAGTAACTTTTTGTAACTAAACATTCTGTACACTGTTAAAAATGACAATAACTTGGAATCCTTTTGCCTTCAGCCAATAGAAAGCATGACCATCGTATGGCCACACTGTGATTATATAGTCACTGTAATTTTATGCATTTTATTCATTGGTCCAACTTAGGAACAATCGTCTATTACGGAAATTTTAGTTAAATTTAAAAGTGTGTATTTATTTTAAGGGTTAGTATTCAGTGTTCCAATTTAGGAACATGGGACGTTAAGAGGATATATAAAAAATATTCACATATTGCTATTAGAAATGTATAACAAACATTGAACACTTATGTGATAATAAATACATATAACTAATCTTATGTATTTAAAAATAATAAAAAAACGGAAGCCTTCTCTATACAGGGTGTCTCAAAAAGAATGGGACACCGATTAGTCAGAGATTCCTTAGGTTATAATAAATCGATTAAACCTAATATACCTCAGTACAAAGTCCCTCCAGTAAAAAGTTACAGGGCCTTGAAGTTCAATTTTTTATTTTTTATTTTCTTGTTAATTTTCGCAAATGTAGAGATATCAATTTAAATTTTGGTATACATACTTACTATTATGTAATGCACTAATACAAAAATTTTCATCAACTAGACTTGACTGTAAGAGGCACTTTACCTACCTTTCAAAACTTTTTTTTGCACTAACTTCGTTATCTGTAACTTTTTTTGAAATTTTAGGTTATTATCTGAAAGAGAATGCAAAAGCACAAAAATAATGTACACTTCGTTCTTAAGCCTAAAAGCAACCGTTTGCCTTAAAATGCCCATCAAAAGTTTTTGGTTGTCATTAAGACGTGCAATTATCAAGTAGCCATGATCACAAAAACAATGGATAATGATTATAATCTAGTAAACAACATCAAGAAAGCAATTAATGACGTTGGTGTTATCATTTTTTTGTCTTTTCTGCTTACGAAAATGCTGCAACATAACGAACCTCGCAGCATTAGAGAATTCGTTATGTAACGGCATTTTCTTAAACATAGAAGAACAAATTAGTAGGTTAGAATGGACAGTTGTAGAACCTCCCCCCACCACTTGTCCTTGAGTTCAAGGTCAAGGCTATTTTGCAAGGCTGAACTTCAAGGTCAAGGCTAAACTTGAAGGTCGAGGCCACTTGGAAGGCTAAGTCAACGATCAAGGTTAGCGCTATTTTGCAAGTTCGGTTGCTCAAGGTCAAGGATCCACATGTAACCTTGGAAATGTGAGAATAAAAGCGCGTAAAAGAGTCTGCAAGGGTAGTAGCATTCGAACGCTGATATGGAAGCCTTGTTAAAAGCCATAGAAGTAGTTAAGGGTCGGCAAGTAGCTGCGGTGGCGAGCAGTACTACGAGAGTACATAAAGTGCAGTTATGTCCGGTGCTTCTGAATAGTACAACGTACAAGTTAAACAACTCCAGTTCAAAGTACGTGTGTGTGGGGTTAAGGGCAAACTCCGGATTTTCCCCAGTGATTCAAATAAGAGGAAACAAAAACGATTGGGTGGAGTTCGAGGAGTTGGATTGGGCTACCCTAATTGAAAATCAGGGGGTCCTGACGAATTATTTCTATTCCTCCTCCGAAGAGCAGTGGTCTCCGCTGGTAGCTGCACGGAAACAGTATACATTCTTGGAACTTCAGGAAAAGAAGATACTACAAATTGAAGAAGTGGGACAGAGTGAAGTCTACTTATCGAAAGAATCGTTGGAAGAGCTGTGGGACTTGCAGAGGCTGGTGGAATTGCGATTCGGAGTTCTAAAAGCGCAGAACTTTGAGCAATTTTATCACAAAATAGTGACGGGTATTGCAAACCTGCCTGGGGACTGCATTAGCAATATACGGAGTGTGTTGCAAGACCTGGCGGTAACAACCGAGAACACTGTTTCCATGTATGAAATTTTAAAGTATGGTAGTAACATTGTTCGGTACGACGTTCAAATAGAAGAACTTGGTCTGCAGGTATTAGCTTAGTCATGTGGATGGGCTATTCTCATTGTCTACTAAATAAATCATTATTTATTAAAAAATTGACTCGACTAGGATTCGAACCCAGATCTCCTGAGGCGCAGTGTCTAGAATTCCCTTTAATGCACCGATTGGCTCCCCAGGTGTCATACCATTAGACCACCGAGTCCTTAAACTATTTAATGAAAAACGGCGATGACCTTCGGGATAATCGAAAGTATAAAAGGTTGCGCATTATCATGGTCTCGTTAATTGTTTTATAACTTACGTCAAGTTCGCACACTATTCGTTTACGTATAAAATAATGGATCAGACTTCAAGTGACGATTCTTCACATGAAATCACATTAAAGCACGCTGTAAAGTTGTGCTGTGCTTTCTGGTTTGAAGATGCAAAAAACAATTTAGATAAAATAGTGAGAAATTCCTCGGGACTCAGAAATTTAGACTTGGAATTTGACTGGTATGTAGTGACTGCTATGGCTGGCGATAGCCAAAATCAACAAGAAAAACGGAAACGACTGATTGCCAATTTGGAAAAAAACATTTTAAAATATTTTGCTAGAGAAGGAAATACATCGCTGACGCTGGATGTGGACTACCACCCAAAGAATCCCTTTGCTGAAATGCTGGAAGAACGTGTCTCAGTATTCGATCTACCGTGTAAATCTACAACAAAAATTAACTCTACACCAACCGGCATGTTCACACTTCAAGTTAGGAGTGGATATGGCTCGCTCTTCTGGAGATATATTTCAAATATTTATCACCTGTAACATTTAACTAAATATAATTTTTAAATGGTTTATTTTTTTATTTTGATTTGACTTTGAGTTGAAGGCTAAGGTGATTTTCAACATTACATCATTTTCAAGGACGAACTCTAACACCTCGGCCTTGATTTTAAAGTCAAACTCTAGAACCTCCTCCCACCAAAAAGAAAAATGTACAAAAACGGTGCAGCAGCAAAATAAATCATAGTCTATTGAATAAATCGTGACAGTCTTGTTGTAACATGGACACATGGGAGCTGTATGGAAAATATTTCCAGGAATTTTCGGAGTTATTTCCATGGTTTGGTTGCGATCAAATGAAAATTACCGTTACGTTGGATGGACATCCGGACTTTAAAACTTTTGCAACAGTACCACTTCCAGACGGGGATTGGTTTGATTACAATGTGATGGAGCCCATCGAGAAGTATTTAAAAAATTGGAGATTAGAACGTGAATGTGTGAAAAAAATCGTATACGAGTTATGGTGATGCCCGCCTACCCATCTGTTGAATGTGCACGCAACATCGCATTTAACCACTAGAAGCTTAGTCATGTGGATGTGGTATAGAGAAGCCGCTCGACCAACTGCAAGAGACGTACCTAGTGCTGTTAAACGATTAGTGAGTTTGTTGGAAGATTTGGCGTTTGACGCGTCTCACGAAGCCATATACGGTTTTGGTTGGTTCAGTGACGAGGAACTGAAGAAAAAAGAAAAAATGTACAAAAACGGTGTTGCTGTTGGTCGACTATTTTTAAACGGAGCCATAAATGAAGGCCTCCTTGTAGATTTAATGGCTAGTCTCGGTCTGGACGAACACATGTGTGAGGTGAAAGACTTTATAGAGAGGAAGAAAAATGAAGAAGAGCGTGCAGTTTGACGACTCGAAGAATCAGGTGTACAATTTGCATACGTGGGCGTATGCGTAGCGAGAAGCTCGGAGAGGACTGTGGCAACGAGAGGCTATGGATAGGTTGCGGTTCCAACGCAAGATATTTACTGTGGCTAAAGTACTGCGAGACGTCTTGTGCGCAGAACATAGGCACACAATTTATGTAGAACGCTTTTCCACTAGTACGTAAGTGTTTAACCCATGTAGTAACACTGTATATATTGTATGCAAATAAAAACACAATAAAAATTAAAAAGTTGTTTTATTCCATTACATAGTGATTATAGATATGGTAAACGTTAGACAAAGCACAATAACAAACTGGAGCAGAATGATATAAACAAGCGGGTTGTGATGGGGTGAGGGCCGGTTGTTCTTCAACTTCGATGATGGGGATATTGGTATAGCGGCGTAGAAAAACTGCTTTTTCTCGACCTTTCACATATACTTCGGTGACATCGTGCAGAAGACGTCGCAAAATTGCAGGAAACATGTATGCTGGCGTAAATCCCTCATTCCAATCGATGCAATGGTGATTAGTCATTACCCAGTGGGCTTGTTGTTGTAAATGAGATGGTAAGGCGGTGAACGAAAACGGTGATTTTAAGACGTAGTGTGATACTGAGGTACCGTCGTAGGCGGCTAACTCTTTTGGGCTGAAGTGCTTATCCGACGTCTTGAAGCCTTGAATGTCGATAATGAGCTTCATCGTATTAAGTGGTGGGAGCACGATCCAGTTACGTTAAAAGGCGAGGTGCAACTGAAGTGGTTTTGAGAAATTACAGTTGTTTAACTGCTTTTGACAACGCGTTATAAGTAAAAACCCGATCGTGAAGAACGAGACAATACGCGGTTGTGTTGGCTGGCACGTTAGCGGAAGTTTCAAATTTAACTCGAAAAACGACAGCGTTTGCATGGAGGTAGTCTTTTTGATGGGAACAATCGATCACAACAATGGGTGATTTGTCAGCAAACTCATTGGGCGTGAACCAAGGCTCGTCGGTCTTGTTATAATAGGATGATTGAAACTTGGAGTACATATCGTATAACGTGGCGTAATGATTGAGGCCATAATTGTTATGTAAATTATCGTAGGGGAAACGTTCGGTGTTGAGATAAACTCGGAAATTCGTAAGATTAATTTTGTCGAAATGGCTATTGTCCTTAGAGATGAGCCCCGAACGTTCCGTCTGAAAACCTACGATGGCGTATCTGGGGGTTTGCAATTTGGTGGTTGTTGCAATGGCATGAGAATGTTGAGTCACGGCATTAACGCCTGGTATGATATGAAGTTGCCAGCTGCGAAACGCTACTTGCGTGTCGATATTTTTGTCAATGTATTTGGTTAGAGATAATTCTTGAGCAAGACCTGGAGTGACATGTGGAACTTTCCAATACAGCTTGTCAATCGTAACTTTAGCCGTCTCCGCTACGGTAGCACTGAATACAGCGTTGGCATCGGTATTGCTGCGAATCAGGACAAGTTCTTGTCGGATGTTAAGTATAACTTTTTCAAAATCTTCTGCAAAACCTAACAGCATTCTCAAAGGTATGCAGGCACTGAAGTTGCCCTGTGCATCGGTAATGTGAGTATTGGGGGCGTACAACCAGCCAGCATTTTGAAGCTTTTTCACATCATCAGAGGTATAGGACACATATCTTTTAAGAGTAGATGTAATACCAGGTTTGGTAACAGAATCGACAACGACACCATTGATTTCGTATCGGATTTCGATAAATAAGTGAGCCAACCTATTGTTAAGAAATTTGGCCGTCGTAACTTCACCGGTTGCTTTCCGTAATTTTCCCTCTATGTATAGATAGCTCAAACCTGGTAGAGTTGACATATCTTCAGGAATTGGAATTCGAATTTCATCGTTATAGTCGAAACGGTTTGTATACGGTTGATGGGTGTGCAACTGATTGCTAACGATGGAGTTGTCGACGAGGACACGTTCCCCAATATTTAGAATACTCATGACAGCACTTTAAAACCCAACGATCGCAAGAAGTCTCTGTTTGCCTTTGTTAACTGCTTGGCGGACGAAGCTGAACTGATTTTAGAAGGCTGTGGACAACGTCTCTTATACGAACTGGGTTGGACATGGTAGGGTGAAAGGTTGAATCGAAAACCCATTATAACTTCTTTAAATGCAATGTTACCGTGACGGTTTCCTTACTAAAACTGACGGGGGTATCAGTCTGGTCCAGTATTTTAACAGTTAGGTTAGTGATCTGTCTCGTGCTGATCGGTAGGTAAATGACAGGGTTAGGTGTTTCCACTATTTTGTACCCAGGCGGCATTATGGGGAAGAATTGATGAACGATGTGGCCAGGCTTACCATTTTTATAGGAACCGACAGAGATATTGCAGTGGATAAGGATGGAGTTAATGTTCAACATTTTCGTAACATGTTCACCTGCATGCCACATATTCGCATCATAAATTTTGCTGTCAAATCCCAACATGTCTCGGATAGTATTGTCACATGTAAAGTCGATTGGAACGTTCGATTTTATTTCGGTTTTTAAGGTGCTGTTGTTTCCGCGTAGCAGCACCCGCCCATTACTTTCGCTAGACTCCAGTTGGTTATGCAGAAAGTCGGCAATGTCCGTAATTTCGTATGCACCCTCAGGTATAGTAATATGAGGTAGTCCGACGAGATGAAATTCATTGTTGGGAGGTCTAATGTTAGCAATAGTATTGTAGGTTTCGAAACTTAACAACCCCAAAACATATTCGCTACCGTCGTCTAAGAAAATAGGGGGGTCAAAATTCGCAGTAAGGATTGATGAATCACCTATCAGAGTGAATATACTAGACATGATGAAGCGCAACACTTAAACTGCCGACAAAAGCGGTTTCGCAAAGTTATATAGGAATTTGAGACACAGGTGACCGCATGTGTATGACATGAGTCGTTGATATCTATTAGAATTATACGTGATCGTGTTATTGCCACCATCGCTACGAAAGTATTTCACTAATTCGGTTGGAGGTTGTAAGCGACCGATGCTATCGAAATACAGAACAAAGGTATCCACTTTTACGTAAGCCGTCCAATGCGTGCCAGGTCCTACATCATCGTCCAGGTTAGTGACACCACATTCTCGTTTACGAATCTTGATAGGCAGGGCATCCCGCATAAATATTCCCCTAAAGTGTGGAATTTCTAGGCGTTTAACGTAGTCTGTAATATCGATGTTGGTTAACGCGCGGCACGGCAGCTTCAACGGTAGTTTTTTGACTGATACGGTCGTAGATATAACCCTTTTCCGCGAGCAATGGATTCCATAGCTTTGTTATGTCGCTCCTTTTTCTGGAGATTCTTTTTAGCAGCCTTTGAGTCTCCCACTGCTTTAGCGACTGCTGCAGCACCACCTCCGAGGGATCCCAATGCTCCTAATGCAGCAAGTATGGGTACAAGCGGCAATATGCCTCCTCTCTTCGGAAGAGGTAGTACTCTTGACCGCTTCCGCCTCTTCCTTCTTGTTTTTAAAGCTCCTCCTGAATGCGAGCGGACTGTGATACCGACCCGTTTGGAATGCGTTCGCCGTGTACGCTTCCGTTTCACACCCATTCCGACTTTCGTCTTTCTTTTCATAATTCCAGTAACAGCAAGGGCTGCAGCTCTTTCCCCAAGAGTAGAGTCTTTTGCTTTAACACGTTCCCAAGCTTTCTCTGCTAGAACTTTATCTGCCGCGTGACGTGTCGAAAGATCGCTAGATTGTGAGTATGCGATGTCGTGTTGCTTGCAGGCCTCATCCAGAGGATTCCTTCCTCGATCGCCTCGAGAAAGACGTTTTTTAAGTCGGGTACCAGGTCCGCAAAACTTGTACCCTGGTATGTGTAAAGGGGGTTCAAAGGGTAATTTGTCAATAAGGGTATTCAGGAAACCGCGACCTTTCCGTTTGGCGCTTCGGTGATGACTGGTTTGTTTACGCTTAGTAGCTTTCATCTTAAAGACTTACACACGACTGATGTTCTTCAAACGGAATTAACAAATATAACGAGAACGCACGGCGGGTAGAGCGCAGTTTCCTTCCGAGCGAAAACGATGGAAAACGTCAAAATTGTGAAGCAAGGGTGTTGCTTACCGGTAGTAAATCACACAATAAATTCCATATCCGAGACTTACAGAAAGCACAGCGCTTTACTGGGTAAAGGATGTAAACGATGTGTGGTCATAGGTCGATCCGGATCTGGAAAAACCAACCTCATGATCAGTTTACTAGTGCATCGAAATGGGTTGCGATTCGGAGACCTTTATATATATTCGAAAACACTCGATCAACCCAAATATAATTATCTAAGAGAAGCCTTTCAACCATTGAGAGACATTGGATTCTTCGAATATAGTGACGATTGTGAGGTGATCAAACCCCAGGAAGCAAAAGAACATTCCGTGATAGTTTTTGACGACGTAGCTTGCGAGACGCAAAGCATAATTCGAGATTATTTTTGTTTCGAACGTCACCGAAACATAGATTGTTTTTATCTGTGTCAGACGTATTCATCTATTCCTAAGCAGCTCATAAGAGATAATGCAAATCTCGTCATCATATTCCAACAAGACAACACCAATCTGAAGCACATTTACGACGATCATGTCAACACGGACATGTCATTCGACAAGTTTAAAGCATTGTGCTCTTATTGTTGGAATGAGGATCACGGATTTTTAGTGATCGATAAAGAAAGCGAAACCAACGCGGGACGATATAGAAAAGGTTTCGACAATTACTTTAATATATAGACAGCAGCCAAAGAGGGGAAGTTAGTAGTTTACCAACAACTGAAGGAGTTGCAACATGGATAAGCGTTTAGCCAGGGAACTTATCAAAACCCGACAATCCGTTAGACGTAAATACGCAGCTTTAAAAGCAGACATCGCCCAATCCCAGTCGATTTTAGCTGAGCAATTTAAACCTCTTTCCAAGCCGCTCACCGAATTGCTGACAACTATAAAGCAAGAAGGTGTGCCTGTTGGCGAATCAAAAGTGGATTATTTGCCAATAACAATTAAACGTAGAGTATCCACTCCCTCTACCTTGCCCCGTCCGCGAGCGAAAACCACTCCAGGCCGAGTTTCTGCGACAAACCTTCTGGGATCGTCACACACTTCCACACCGGGGCCATCACACACGTCCACACCAGGGCCATCACACACCTCCACACCTCGATTTTTGCAGACGCATGTGTTATCCGAGAGTGAACCAGTAGAGGAATACGTTGAGCAGTTGCAAACGGAGATTGCTGAGGCGGCAGCAGAAGAAGGTGCTGTACAAGCGGCCAGAGAAACCATCCAACAAATGCTGGCTCCGGAAGTTCTTGGTCAATATTTAGAACAATTTCAAGGGTTAGCTCGAAAATACGTGGAAGGAATGATACGAGATACTGAGGACAAGTACGATTTGCACTACGGAGTCCGATTCGACATAGAGGGAGATAAGTTTGCTATAGGAAATAAAGAAATCAAGTTCGAGGGTGAAAATATCGTTATTACAGACCACGGCAACAGAATAGTCTACAAAGGCACTCCAGGATTGTACGAATTGATGTTTAAAAAGAAACCAAATATATACAAAAACGCAGATTTAGAGCAATATCTAGATTTAGTGGATCGTTCCGCCGCAAATCGTGTAAACTACGACCCCACACAAAGAGTTAGTGGTAACGCAGGGTCTAAATACATGAAAATAGTACGACCTCTAACTGCCTCCTCAACCATAAGAGCTCCCGGCAGACCAGCGACGAAGGTATCACGGCGTGGCAAGGGATTACTAACAGTGACGGACAAAAAAGTGGAATATGTTCCTTGGAAGGATCCCAACTCATTAGTGAATCGGTTGCGTATATTAATAGCTTCTCAGGCAGCTGGACACACGGGTCATTCAAATGAGATAGTCCGTATCACCGAAGCCTTACGAGACGCGAAAATAATCTTCTAAGGGGTACAAAACCTTAGGGTCGACGGAATGTCGATCAGAACGCATTCAACGACGAAGCAGTAATGCCGATAGACAAATTTGGAAGACACTACCATAGCGCGCACTATTATTCTCATCCCAAACGTATCTTTATGAAAGTAAAAAATGTAAACCAACTCCATATAGAAGTACCACTGCTGCTAGTGGGGCGTGGGTTCGATGAAAGCGGATATTCCAAAATTTTCGGACAGAACGAGTACATTTTTCCGTTAACAACCGGCGAGATCATAAGTGTTCAAGTCAGCGGACCTTTGGTAGTATCACACATCAACGGCATCCCACAGGAGACGCTTGTCGGTAAGACATTGCGGCGAGGAGATAAACTGCAATTCGAATCCATAAACAATAAGTTATACGTGCAACTGCTGCTTAAATGTCCCGTAGGAGAGTAGAAAGCAACAGTTGACAATGAACCTTAAAGAAGCCATAGTTGGCGAACTCCACAAACCAGCACGAATACATTTCAAGAGAAGGCGCGTTATTCTAAAAGGCTTGAACGATTTATATCAAGCTGATTTGGTAGAAATGATCCCTTATGCAAAAGTCAATAAAGGCTTTTGTTATATTCTGGTAGTCATTAATGCCTTCTCGAAGTATGTGTGGGCCTATCCCGTAAAACGTAAAACAGGAAAGGACGTAACAGTTGCCATGGGTAAAGTGCTGAGGAGTGTAAAGGTGTCACCTCAAAACTTGCAGACGGATTTGGGGAAAGAGTTTTACAACACCGATTTTCAACGATTAATGCGAAAGCACAATATCAATCACTACAGCACGTATTCTAGCATGAAGAGCAGCATAGTGGAGAGGTGCAACCGCACCCTAAAGAACATGATGTGGAAGCAGTTCAGCCTGCTAGGGTCCTACAAATGGTTGGATATCCTACCCAAGATAGTAGCAAAGTATAACACAACCAAGCATCGCACAATAGGAATGAAACCTGCCGAAGTGAACTTAAAGAATGCAAAACTTCTTTTAAACACAGCGTACAGTCACACAAAGACCGTGGATCCGAGACCTCAAAAGTTTCGTACAGGGGACTCGGTACGAAGCAGCAAGTATCGTTCTGCATTTAGCAAGGGATACACGCGAAGCTGGAGCAACGAAGTATTCACAATATCCACTGTTCGACTTACAAACCCAACAACCTATCGACTCACGGACCAAGAAGGTCAGGAAATTAAAGGAGGGTTCTACGAGCATGAACTGCAGAAAACAAAACATTCGGACGTATATCTGGTCTAAAAGGTTCTGAAGAAAAAAGGAAATTTGGTGTATGTAAAGTGGTTGGGATTTGACAATCGACACAACTCTTGGATATCTAAAAGCAATGTTGTATAACTTAAAGAACTACTGTAGCACTCTCAAAATAAAAAAACTGTTTTTTTTGTAAATTATTGTTTTATTAATGCCACTAAACACAAACAATATTTTTTTGAAACACTTTCATCTTTCTCCCAACAAAAGCGGCAACAGCAAAAGAACTAAATCATTAACATTTTAACGAAGCTGCTATTGTTAAAATATATAAACTTATCGTTAACATTCAAAATAGGTAAGCGTATTTGTTTTCCCAACATTAACTACAATAAGAATAATAATCACAAACATATTAACAAAGCTATTATTTACAAACTAGGAACTATTCGTAATCTACATATATATAGTATACACTACTAAGCGCAAGAAAGGGTTCGTTTGGTGAGACGTCTGCTATAAATAATAACCAATACTGTTCCGCGAACATACTTTAATTTACATTTCGTTTGCGGCTGCCCGCAGCAGTTCGTCAAGCCTGTAATCAGCAATACTGCAGTGACCCCACGCTAGTGTTTTCGTAGTGTTGGGAATAACGTAGCGCTTGTCATCATGCGACGAAAGCGCAACCTTATTTATTAAGTCGGTGTACATAGTGTGTAAACGGGATTTAAAGACGTACATTTGACACAAGACAGTCTCCCGCTTGTTCTCGGCAACGGCCTGATAAAGTTCGCTGGTCAGATACTTCCGAACAGCGCTCTTTTTCACTCCTTTGGCTTTCTTGTCCACTTTAGATACGCTGTTTACACAGTATGATTTTGCACCGACCCCATAAAAGCTACGTACGACTACGCCAGCATATTCGTCCTTGAATTTGCCAACAACAGACTCGGTTTGCGGAATACCGTGCAGATTATCCACATAATTTGCAGTATCGAACCAATCAAGGTTGCGTTTCATGTCATCATAAAAATTGTTTGTTTTAATTTCTATAATGAAGGAGTCAGTGTCTGTGTAGAGTAAAGAGACATTATTGTCATAACGTTTTTTCAGAAACCCATAAAAAAATCGTACATGACAGTTTTCCAAATATCCAAAACGGAGAAACCAACATAACTAGGTTTGGCATACCAAACCCAGAGTCTGTTCATTTCTACGGCTATTAAATTTTCATTAAAGCAGATTCTATCTTTAAAGTTAGGTCGCGCTATCAACGTTTCAGCCCCCAGTCTATTACCAATTTTCTCCCAATGACTTACTAACTTTACATCAACCCTTTTGTCCACATTCTCCAATGTTTTGCCAAATACACAGTTGTTAGCCAATTTAAAAGAATTTTTCTGAAAGTTGTCGATCGGTTTCTAAAGTCAGTATTAAAATCAATGTAGGTTCTGAGCCATGGAGATTGGGTAAATTTCAGTATTCTATGTACTTTAACCAAAGTCAGACCCGCATTCAAGGCTTGCTGTAATGCTCTGTAGTGAATGACATATTTCCGTTTGCCATATAAATTTGGAATCAATTTGGGTTGTTTAAATTTTCCCTCAGGAGGAATGAGAAGCTCCGGACAAAAGGGAAAGTCATTGTAAGCGTCGTGTAAATGCTGTGGATAGTCTAAATCTACCTCCAACATGTACCCGGTATTGGACTCGGCAGACACTTGAAAAATGTCAAAATTTGAAATTTTTTCGTCAGTCATCCAAACAAAATCACGTTGTGGTAGAAACTGTCTCATTGCGTAACCATAAAGGTTGGTTGCGTCTAAAAACATGATAAACGACGTAGGTTTAGAAGCATCGTAATTCCCGACAAACTCATTGTTAGCAATAGCTTGTCTCCCCACACAAGTGCTGACTCCTCCGCGAATACTGTTTCTAAAAAAGTCTAACATTTCTAAATCAGTAAGCAGCTCAAGTTCAACCCCCGTAAACTTTAACATAGCGTCCCAGCTTAATCCTGGGGCCGTGTAGTACTGAGCTGGATGCAACTTGTAATGTTTTAAATAAAAATTTCTAAAATTTTCGAACACGTCTGCCAAAATAAACACGTCACATTTGAGATAGACATCGGAGTAGTCGCCCAACGTTTGACAACCAAAAGTTTCCCAAACCTTCACGGCTCGTTCGTAATCAGTCTGAGAAATATGGGTTTCGGTTAGACGGTCATACAAGTCTTCGATCGAGGGTAAAGCAGACTCATCTAATTTTTGGAAAGAATCTATATAGGAATATGGAAACACACCTTTCTGTCTCATCAACTCAAATTTGATGCCATTTCCGAATTGACTTTGAATTTCAACGCACTGGCCATCCGACAAGGTGTCGGCCAGCGATGACAAAGACAAGCCCATGAAGCGAAAGCTATCAAAAAATCTGATGCTCAGATAAATGTTTTTTCGCTTTCCCTCCACAAAAATTTCATCAACCAAAAGACGTTTGCCAAACGAAATGTACTTTTCTTTAGTTACCGGAATGACATCAATGTCTTCATTATTTTGAGCCAATTGTTTAACAAACAGGTGCGAATCGTAATTTAGATTGTGAAAAAATACCGGAATAAAATTTGGAAGTTTATAATTTAAATTACAATTGGAGTGGGCGGCTCCCCGATAGTCTCCAGTCAAATGATCGTGATCGCGTACTTTTACATCCTCCTCACCAAACGGTCGACCACAAATGTAACATGAAACGGCTTCGTTAAAGTTTTGAATTTCCATAGCAGACATAGCTTTCATAAGTACAACATTTTTCAAATGATGCGAATAGATGTTTTGCGCATCTCTATCTAAACGTTCTATAAACATGTCCACCGCATCCTCCCCCCGATAAATTTCGAATTTTGACAGGCTGTCGTCATACATTTCAAATAGTACGCGAAAGAGTAGAGTATGTGTTTACAGGTTGTAATCGTATACGGTTTTGTGGGATCCGGTAGTTGGTCTCCTGCATCGATGGGTGCCAAAATTGTTTCAAAATCCGCGTACACTACGAATCCAACCTTCAATTGCTTCTGATAATTTTCAAATTTGAGAATATTCTGCGGTCTTACCTGACCACACTTGTCGGTGATCAACTCTGTCGTTGGCAATTTAGTATACACATGATTACAGTCATAACTTTGATGCATAGTCAAGTGTGCTTCAGTTCTAAAGTAATTCAGGCAGCCGTCGCAAAAATGCTTTGCACCATCTCTAGCCGTTATTTGTCGCGATACTAATCTAGACAAATCTTTGATCCAACAGTAGTGACTATTACCTTCGTCGTTAGTTACAAGCAATAAATTTACATGCCACCTTTTTTTATAGGAGGTGTAGTACAAAGGTCCCACAACTTCATATTTAGTTTTATTGTCTTTAAAAAATTTCTCCAAACCGTATACGTTTATAGAAAGCTGCGGATTAATTGTTTCAAATTTAGAAATATCGCGCAACCGAACCGGAAATTCAATATCGGTCCATTTTACAAAATCGACGACAATTCGGATACGAAGAAGTTCGATAAGGCAATCCTTTTGGTTCACAGAGGGCCGAGGTTACTGCCCAACCGAAACAACGTTCGTCATTGTTTTGAACGTTCACGATCGCTTTCTTGCGCTGAATCTGCTTTGGGAGCGGGATGTACGAGGATGCCCGAAATGGATTGTATTTGTTGACGTTGACTTCAATGTACAACAACTGCTTCAAGATCCATCCTGACAATACAGAAAATCACCAAAGTTAGAATTGTTACAAAAAGCTACAGATCTCTTGCACACACCTGATTCCCGCTCCTGAAATTCCGACACCTTCTCGTCTAGCCTTCCAGTCAAATTATCATATAAGTGGCTCAAGTCTGTACCGCGAGTGACTACCTCGTTAGCCGTCTGAAAAGTTTTTACGTCTTGTAGATCTTGAGCTTCCAAAATAAAATACCCGAAGAGTTCGAAATTGATTTTGATGCTAGTTAATTTGGTTAGCTGCCCTTATATCAAATTTAAAATTTTTTCTTTCAATTCGGTCATATATTCCACAACGCTTATATGATAATTTTCCGTGGAAATCCTATAACTGGCCACACGGGACTTGAAGGCGTTTTGAAGGGCCACCACACCTTTCCCCAAGTGAAAGACGCCGCACCGCCTCGTGTGACGATTGCTCCTCAGATGACCAACGAAGCACGTTCGAGGAATGTTTTCATCGCATACGTCACAGTATTGCGTCCTTGGGAAACCACCTATCAAAACAAACTATTTACACACTGTACAAACACACCAAGCACGCATACCATCACTACTGGAGTTGTTTAGTTTTGGGCGTTTACTCGGCCCCTCATCACCCACCACCGAAGTCTCCATAGCGTCGCCTGTAATTAATACAACTACACTGAAGGTGCAGCTCTACATCAACACAATTTAAACTCACCACTCGTAGATGGATGGCCCAGCTGTTGACGACAACTTTCTCTCCGGTGGCGGAACAAATTGTCGGCTCTGGTGAAGGACTGTCCACATTCGGTGCATTGAAACATTATAAATGATTAATTGCAATTCTACACTGGGTAGGCTCTTCGCTAGAACGTTAGAGGTATCGCTCTCGCCGAGTATCGCTTTCCTAGCCAAACATGTAAATACAAGGAGCACACTCTAACACACTACCCAGGTACCACGAACGTGGACGTTAAGCCTTGATACCCTGGAGGGGATGGGGAACTAGGTTACGTCGTCTTGGAATTTAAGGGAACTTACATTTGTTTGTCTTAGTGAATTGCCGCCGCTAGTTGACAAATTCGCTTCGCTGTGTTGATTAGAGTTTGTGAGACCTCACCTTGCCGCTGCGTCAGCTGGCAGCGCCGTTGCACATACTCATCGTATTTTTTAGCCTTACGACTGTGCCCTTTGGCAATTTTGGGTCTCACCCTCATTATTTTTTTGGTGACGGCTGCCAGTTGTAACTCAATGTTATCCAACTGCACATCCATACCGTCCCTCAAGCGTTCCAAAGATTTAATTTCCGCTATTCGTGCAACCTGAGCGGCAACTCTGTCCTGGTATGATTTTAAATTGTTTTGCGTCAGTGGCATATTTTCGTCGTTGTCATCGTCGTCGTCGTCGCTTACCGAAGAGATGGGCGATATCACACCATCACCCTGTGAAATGGATGATGGTGCAACATCGACCGCCTCCCTCTCAGTGTCCTCGGACGCAACAGAGGAATCGAATGTTGCTACTGTGCCCATTGCAACTTCCGCCACCGGAGAGGCTCGTCCGCTTTCGGATGCTACAATGCGCACAGTATTGTTCTTCTGTGACAGTGGTTGCGGTGTTGCCAGTTGTGAGTTGCGGCTGGTCGGTCGCCTTGAGCCTGAAGCGACTTGGATACCCAATCCGAGGTTTTGGGTCTCTACAGCAACATCGAAAGCGTCTTCCGCAAAAAATGTATCCCCGAAATCAATAGCAACAAAAGTTTGTTCCGGGCGTGTGGGATTGGGGGACTGAGACCTCACCTTTTTCTGCGGTGGTGGTAAATTCTCGCGTATCCCGTCGTTAAAATCAAGACTTGGCATATCCATAAATTTTTGCGTGTTAAACGTTGATGTGTCTTGCACACCCTCGATGCGAACGGCCCCATGTCCAGTCTCAATCGCACAATCCCTTACTGTCTCCTCAATCAATAAATCTACTTCCAAATTTGGCTCAATTTTGCGTTTCCGCCTTCTAACCAAACATTCTTTTAAAATTTTACCACTCCCCGGTTTTTCAGCGGACGATGTGATGGGACTACACCCCGGAACTGCATCAAGTTGGGTTAAAATTTTGCCCTTATTCTGCTTTTTCGACATGCTTTTCCTGCTACTCACCGGTTTTTTTGATGTTCTCAAATCGGCCTCAGATTCTGAGGACACCACTACAACCGGTGGCTGCAGCTGGACATTTTGATGTATTGTTACCTTATCGTCGGACGCTTTCGATGTAGAAGGTTGAGCCAGTGCGGATTTGGGGTAAGATCCGCTAGCTCTCGGACAGATGCAGAGTAGCACGTCCTGCGGTTTCCGCAAACTCAACTTACTATACCCTGGCGCCCGCATAACACCACCACAAACCGTGCAAATCACAACACCTGAACGATGCATTACGAACGAGAACAAACTTAAGAGTGACGCTCCTTACCGCCACCACATGTATTTATATTAACAATATGGTGGGGGCTTGTCCTTGCCTTGAGACTTACATTCCGAGCGTTTCCAAATAACAAGAAGGTCCACCGACCTTGCCCTTGAGACATTATAGTTCGAGCGTTTCCAATAACCAGAAGGAGCACTGACCTTGGCCTTGAGACTTTGAAATTCGGGTGCTTACAATAACAACAAGGAACGCTGACATCGGCCTTGGTCTGGGAATGCAGTGGATGTCGGTATTGCGAACTTGAATTTTACGGTCGCAACGTTCCTTACCGTCAGCGTCCTACATAAACATAAAGTCTACAGTGAAATAGTGGCGTCTAGAAACAAATGTCACAAACTATCGGAAATCGGAGGCTCAGATAAAAATAATTCAAGAAACACCACACTGATTGCTCACTAAACAACGGAGATATGAGCGTTTTAAAATTTACAAGGTGGAAAGGTTGGACAAATCGGAAAGCAAAAGCTAATATATACATAATTTTAAAAAACACTCCGATATCTTAATAAACAACGGAGATATGCTATTTCTAATATTTAACCCCAAGTGGTTTGGGGTAGGTGGTAGTTTCAGTTTAAAATCGCAAAGTACAAGGCAATAGGAACACCATAAAAAAAACTCCGATCAAATATCTAAATAAACAACGGAGATATGTAATTTTTAATATTTTACCCCAAGTGGTGGGGGGAGGTCGTAGTTTATAATCGCAAAGTAGATGAAACTAGGAGTACAATGCAAAAAACCGCGTTTAAATATCTCCATAAATAAAATAGATATGAGCTTTTTAAGATTTTAAATTTTTCAAAAAAAAAACCAAAAACCAAAAAAAAACCAAAAAAACATCAAAAAAAAACCCTATTTTCGTGTGCGACATTTTTCAAAAAAATTTTTTTTTGTTATTTGTTCTGAAAATAGAATCGGTTGATCGCGACTTGATCGGGTACTTTTAATGGTGTAAACACGGCTTGTAGCTTTGTGCATTATTATAAGGATGACGATTAGTTTTTTTTTTTTTTGTTTTTTTTTTGGTTTTTGGTTTTTTTTTTGAAGAATGTAAAATCTTAAAAATCTCGCGACAGGAGGCAACTTTTCGTCGCCTCACGAATCATCGAGCCCTTCCTAGAACAAATGGCGATGGAGGACCGCTCCACCGAACATGGAAGTTTGTACGTAGACCTCCCTGAACCACTCCCGGACTTCATCAACTTAATGTGGCCACACCTTCCGTGGAGGACAAAGCCGGAGGAGTAGTTTTAGTTGTAATTTTAGGTGTAAATAAATTTCTTAGTATTATTCGTTATAGTTGTAATTATAAATTTTAGTTGTAAATAAATTTCTTAGTTTTATTTGTCTTTGTTATTTACTGTCGAGGTGGTTTATTATAGGGTGTACATGCTTAGTACATTCATATTGAGTTGAGTGCTTCAAGGCTGCAGAATGCCTATCAATAAGTTTGGACAGCACATGCATAGCGATTCTACTCGTCACTCTCAAGTGTTCCTCTTCGAAGACCTGGGTGGGCTTGATAACCTATATTATGAAAAAAACCTACTTCTCTTCGCTGAAACTGCACTACCTGGTGGATTGTTTGGTCTGAATAACACTGGTACATCCGAATATATTATACCCTTCACTAAGGCTAGGATAGATAATGTTATTGTTAATCCTCGCAACACACCAATCATAATCAATAATATTATACACACCCCTAACGAAGTAATTGGGATGGTTTTACAAAAAGGTGATAAACTCAAATTTCAACAACTTCATCCCCTATCCAAGCTGGCCGTTGAATTTCAACTCACAGCTCCAATTATTGCAACCTCTTAGCGTGGTATGTATATTGAAATAATACAACTTTCTCTAATTACTACTTTTATTTCTTACTAAGTAATATCTCACAACTGTACACATTTATTCATTACCATATCACACTTAATTAATTCCATGAAAAAATGCAACATCTCATACATGCATGCTACATTTTCTGATTTTATACGTAGAGTATCCAAAACGCTCTCGATGTTGGTTTTTACATCCCCAGGTAAAGTACAAATACCTCGAGTTATACTTAGATAAAACTGTTCAAACTCTTGACACTTTAAGCACTCCAGTTTGTATTCTAACAATTTTAACAACTCCCAACATTCGAACACTGATTCGAGTCCTAAGTACACTTCAGATATACCTATTTCTTGAAGCACAATAACTTTCCTCAGTCCTATTGTTTTAAAACATATTCTTTTCACAGCACTCAGGTTACGTGATTGTAATTGACAGTCTCTACTGTAAAAGTAGTTACATATGACTCCCTGATTTTCTACAAGCACTTTAAACTCAGCTTGCTCCAACAGAACAAAATCGCCTTTGTTGCCGTTAATTACAACTGCTGGTACAAACGATGCTCTGGTACAACACAATCCCACAGACGCGAATTTACTTTTTGACTTATTTAACGGATACATCGTTGAGTTCAATAATATTGGCTGCTTTACCTTAACACACATTTCTTCTGTCTTCATTAACACTTGCTGTTTAAGACTTTCAACCGACTGTTGTAACTTATCCATTCTTACCCACCAAACTTGATACTACCCATCGACATCACACCGCGTTTATATATACATCTTTCAAGGTTATTTGCCAGCGTTTATATATACATCTTTCAAGGCTATTTGCTTTAACGGTGGGAGATTTGTACGACCTTGTCTTTCATAATAATATAGTAGTGCTTTCTACTACAGCTACCAGTTATCATCATGCCTGCTATTTTTGGAGATGCGCTTTTTGAAGATGCGCCAGCATTCTACGAGGAGTTTGTGGACTTTCTTAGTTCGCAGCCACCGCCTCCATCACCTCATCGACTCCAGGCTGTCGTGACGCTCGACTATTCCATGAGCCTTGCCAGTGAGCGCCTATGGCAGACGACCGTCCTGAGAACGGTGCCTACCACATACGAGGGCGACCCATTCCTGTGGTGGAGGCAACATATAGAGGTCCCCATCCAGCGCTTTCTAGCGCAACTACCAGATGGGGATGTAATGTACATTAGTTATTGTTGGACTGATTAAATAAATCTATAAACGTGTCTGATTTTTTTTGTGCTTGTGGTATATATAGGACCCTAATACCTAACTCGCTGTTAGTCAGTTGCTCCACTTTCTACAGTCATGTGCGTCGACGATCGTGAAATACATTTCCAAAGCTTTTTGGAACGATTAGACTCCTTCAATACTTGGACTGGAGTTCAAAGTCCAGAATCGTTGGCCAGAGTTGGTTTCTTTCATATAAAAAACGGTGAAGATGATGTGCAATGTTTTTACTGCGGAATTAGAATTCATAACTGGGAGCCTCATGACGAACCCCTCTCTGAACATCTCCGCTGGTCTAAGAATTGCAAATATGCAAATTACATTCGCGCCTTACGAACTGCGCAAGACCTATTACTAAACACCATGACACTTTTCGAAGAGTTAACTACTTTCGGAGATGGCGGTGGTATCGACGTAGTTGGTGGAGGGGCGCTTACCAACCAAGGTTGCTGTTGTTGTCGCAAAAGATCGCCAGTGCATTAGTTGCATTCATACGCTCTACATGGTGCCCCTAAAATTTTTAGTCGCTCTCGCGGCCGTTTATGATGGTGTCGTCTACGTGCTTCAACCACCACATTGCAGTTCGGCGTCTCTTGCTTACAACGATGGTGTGCACAATGTTACGTGGCGTAAAATGGATACCAGTTCGTTGGCAACTCTTCCCGTTTTTAAATTGCCTGTGAAAAACTTTACGAAAGATGGTGTTTTTACGTTCAAGATCAAATACAATTGTTCTACCTATACAGTAGACACTAATTGGCAAACCATTTTAGTGAAGACCAAGCCTGATGTTTTGAAGATGCTGCATCAACCCCCCAACAGCTCCTGTTGTGTTTCCACGGTTGTTTTAAGCGTTATTTTATTCTGCATTTTGTGTATGTGTGTTACATATTTCGTTATCTGTTGGTACTATAATAAATTAGTCTAATGTATATGTAAGACAAATAAATATTACTCTTCTTTATGCGTTCTTTTAATTCTTTAAAGTTATGGCGCTGAAGATTATTTTACGTTAACTTAACATAACTACATACACACTCAAAAAAGAACACACACATATATTTATATAAATATTTATTCGATCCAAAAATAATTAATGGCGACCACGTCGCCATCTACCAATCTCGATAAGTATTTTATTGTGGGTAGCTTCACGTGCCGGCTCCACCACTCTTCTGTCTCCTGGAGACCTTGGAATGGTTCTGGCAGCGTTCTCAGGACGGCGGTCTCAGCTAACTGCCCGTTGCCGATCATCATCGTGTAGTTGACTGTGATGACAGCCTGGAGGTGACGAGGTTGTGAAGGTAGCGGTTGCGAGGCTATGAAGTCCTCAAACTCTTTGTAGAATGCTGGGGCATCTTCAAAAAGCTCATCTCCAAAACTAGCAGGCATGATGATAACTGGTAGCTGTAGTAGAAAACGATGCGACTTATATAGGGCAAAACCTTGAAAGAACTAACCTTGAACAATAGCCTAGAACAACTGGTCATAACCTTGAGCAACCGAACTTGCAAAATAGCGCTGACCTTGATCGTTGACTTAGCCTTCCAAGTGGCCTCGACCTTGAAGTTCAGCCTTGCAAAATAGCCTTGACCTTGAACTCAAGGACAAGTGGTGGGGGGAGGTTCTACAACTGTCCATTCTAACCTACTAACCTATTTAAGGCATATTTAAAAAACCAAATTAAACTATCATCCATCGTGAGGCGAAGTAAGACAGAGAATGCCCGGAAATCGAGCAAATTTGAAAATTTAACCTAGCCGGTAAACAAGAAAACTGTAATAATAATAAAACTTTCGTAAACCAGGTGACAACATTAAGAACTAACGCAAGAATAGCAAATCGTGGTTTAAGTTCAGGACTTCGTTAAGAGATGACTGGGGGTTGGAATTATGATTTTTAAGAATTTCTTTAGTTTCCAACAAATTCAATTTAAGCCCCTTATTGCAGACATGAAGGATGTCAAAATTGGTGGAGGAATTGAAGGAATGGCCGGAGTCTAAAATATGATTGGCAAAAGCAGATTTTGAAGGAGAAATCGCTAAGTTGTTGTTTTTAATACAAGTGAGGTGTTCTTTGAATCTAGTTTTAAACTTCCTACCCGTCTGGCCCACGTAAGAAGCGTCGCAGTCTCCACAATTTAGTTTGTATATACCTGACTGATCTAAAATGTTGATTTTATCTTTAGTATTAACCAGGTAAGATTTGACATTCTGTTTGGAGGAAAAGGAAATGTTTAAGTTGAATTGTTTGAAAATGTTCTGGAATTGGTGAGAACACGGACCAATGTAAGGGAGAGAATAATAAATTTTATTAGAAGTTATTGTAGGAGTTAAAGTGGTATAAAGTTTAAATTTATAAGACGAAAAAATTTTATTTTGAAGTTTTTTAATAAGATCAAAAGGGTAACCATTATTAAAGGCAATCTGATAAATAATTTGAAGTTCACTATTAAACGAGCACTGGTTAAGCGGTAAGTTATAAAGTCGATTAAAGAAAAACCTGAAGGCAGCCATTTTGTGTGACATAGGGTGAAAAGAACAAAATGGAATAACATTGTCTGTAGTAGTAGGTTTTCGGTAGATACCAATGGAGAGAGAATGATCGTTCCTAGTGATGGACAAGTCCAGAAAGTTTAAAACCTTTTCGGTTTCCTGTTCGACAGTAAATTTGATGTTGCTGTGAACTGAATTCAAGAAACTGTGACAATTAACAAGATCAGATTCGTCACCGTCGAAGACAACAAAGATGTCGTCGACATACCTCTTATAATAAATAAAATGTTTTTTAATTAAAGGGTTGGTGAAGATATGGTTGACTTCTAAATTTGAAAGAAAAATGTCTGCTAAAAGAGGGGACAGATTATTCCCCATGGGTAAACCTGTAATTTGTTTAAACATTTGGTAATTAAAGAGAAAAAAATTTTGACTATGACATAATAGTAAAGCTTGTTTTAAGAAATTACAAGCATCATCTGACAAGTTACTGGATAAGAGGTAATTGTCAACGGCAACCATACAGTCATCAAAGGGGACGCTAGGAAATAAATTGATAATATCAAAGGAAACTAATTTATAATTACTAGATAAATTTAATTGAATAAGTTCGTTAGCAAATGACTGAGAGTTATTAATAGCAAAAGGAAAATTAAATTGTATGTTCGATCTCAGAATTTGGTTAAGCCAAGCTGTGATTTTAGAGACCGGGGTATTAGAAAAGGATACAATCGGTCTAACAGGAACACCAGGTTTATGAATTTTAGGTAGGGCGTAAAGGCGGGGTGGCAACGGATTCATAAGTAAGAGTTTGTAATAATGAGTATTGAATTGTTCAAGTAAAATAGAACTGTTGGAAACCAAAAATTTTCTGACAGTAATAGTAAAATTGTTAAAGTTTAATTTAGTAAGTTCAAAGTCATCAGATTTAAGAAAATCCTCAACCTTAACAGTGTAATCAACCTTAGGCATAATAATTAAGGCATTGCCTTTGTCAGCCTTGGTGCAGATGAGATCGTTGGTCCTAAGTTTTTTCTGAATTTTTTTAAAAACAGAATTATTAAAATTACCCTCCTTAATGGAGATCTTATTGAGCTTATTTTGGCAAAGAGCCCTAATGAGGTTTTTGTCCTGAGGGGATCTGTGTATCAGACATTCGAGATCAAGGGTGAATTCATCAAGAAGTTTTTTGTCCAAATTATTAGGATTATGTTTAAGACCAAGGTTCAAAGCTGCAACCTCATCTGAATCAAAGTCGACATCACTTAAATTAATAAAGCGTTTGTGAAATTTAAAGTTAGCAGAAGGCAAAGGTTTAACATTACATGACTGAAAGCGTTGAACTTTTATGAGATTGTTAAGTTTTAAGTTTAGTTTATTAAAGATTAGGGAACCAAACTGTTGAACTTCGTCCCTAATCTGACGATCAAAGTAATCAAATTCAATGTTATTAAAAGATTTATGAAGTAAAAGATGCAAATTATACAATTGAAGGTTAAGGTCATCCCTTATTGCGTACCAGTGATTGATTTCGTTGTTAATCCAGGCCAGTTTACCTTTGTGGATAGCTACTGAAGCTTGAGGGCTGTTGTTATTAGTTGTCAGTTTGATGTACTTGGGGAAGACCTTCTCTTTTCGGCAGGAGCTGTTAAACCAGATGTTAAGGGAGGCTCTCTTCAATTTAAGGTTCAATTTACAGAACTGATGGATGAGGTTTGCTCGGTGGGCAAATTCTTCAACAAAAGGATCCATTGGTAACTCGAAATGGGGTTGTATATCACAGGAGAGATATTAAAAACACCAAACCTTCCCCATGTATCACATTTAATAAATGCTAGGTTAATACAGTAGCGACATGTTTCGACTAAAAAGTCATCATCAGGCTAACTACAATTAATATTATAAATTAGTAAATTAGAACCGTTAAGAGGCGAGAACTTACATGTTAAAACAGTAGTTTAAAAGATAAAACCATAATTAAGCAAATCAGAGATGAACCTTGAAGAGGTGCATGTGTGAACCATATGTGTCGAGTCACATGGAAAATTAAGGACCTAGTCGGTCGTGAAGGCGCAAATTACATGCTAAAAAACAATCTAATTAGTAAAAAAAATAGCGTAATCAAAGGTAAAACTTACGGGAAAATCTTAACAAACTAGTTGAAAATAATTAAAACCTATTTAAGGCATATTTAAAAAACCAAATTAAACTATCATCCATCGTGAGGCGAAGTAAGACAGAGAATGCCCGGAAATCGAGCAAATTTGAAAATTTAACCTAGCCGGTAAACAAGAAAACTGTAATAATAATAAAACTTTCGTAAACCAGGTGACAACATTAAGAACTAACGCAAGAATAGCAAATCGTGGTTTAAGTTCAGGACTTCGTTAAGAGATGACTGGGGGTTGGAATTATGATTTTTAAGAATTTCTTTAGTTTCCAACAAATTCAATTTAAGCCCCTTATTGCAGACATGAAGGATGTCAAAATTGGTGGAGGAATTGAAGGAATGGCCGGAGTCTAAAATATGATTGGCAAAAGCAGATTTTGAAGGAGAAATCGCTAAGTTGTTGTTTTTAATACAAGTGAGGTGTTCTTTGAATCTAGTTTTAAACTTCCTACCCGTCTGGCCCACGTAAGAAGCGTCGCAGTCTCCACAATTTAGTTTGTATATACCTGACTGATCTAAAATGTTGATTTTATCTTTAGTATTAACCAGGTAAGATTTGACATTCTGTTTGGAGGAAAAGGAAATGTTTAAGTTGAATTGTTTGAAAGAACACCTCACTTGTATTAAAAACAACAACTTAGCGATTTCTCCTTCAAAATCTGCTTTTGCCAATCATATTTTAGACTCCGGCCATTCCTTCAATTCCTCCACCAATTTTGACATCCTTCATGTCTGCAATAAGGGGCTTAAATTGAATTTGTTGGAAACTAAAGAAATTCTTAAAAATCATAATTCCAACCCCCAGTCATCTCTTAACGAAGTCCTGAACTTAAACCACGATTTGCTATTCTTGCGTTAGTTCTTAATGTTGTCACCTGGTTTACGAAAGTTTTATTATTATTACAGTTTTCTTGTTTACCGGCTAGGTTAAATTTTCAAATTTGCTCGATTTCCGGGCATTCTCTGTCTTACTTCGCCTCACGATGGATGATAGTTTAATTTGGTTTTTTAAATATGCCTTAAATAGGTTTTAATTATTTTCAACTAGTTTGTTAAGATTTTCCCGTAAGTTTTACCTTTGATTACGCTATTTTTTTTACTAATTAGATTGTTTTTTAGCATGTAATTTGCGCCTTCACGACCGACTAGGTCCTTAATTTTCCATGTGACTCGACACATATGGTTCACACATGCACCTCTTCAAGGTTCATCTCTGATTTGCTTAATTATGGTTTTATCTTTTAAACTACTGTTTTAACATGTAAGTTCTCGCCTCTTAACGGTTCTAATTTACTAATTTATAATATTAATTGTAGTTAGCCTGATGATGACTTTTTAGTCGAAACATGTCGCTACTGTATTAACCTAGCATTTATTAAATGTGATACATGGGGAAGGTTTGGTGTTTTTAATATCTCTCCTGTGATATACAACCCCATTTCGAGTTACCAATGGATCCTTTTGTTTTCAAAAATTAGATTTTTAATTTCTAAGCATTTGCCAAAAATTGCAAATTCTACAAAAACGATACAAAACAAAGAGTTAGTTGAAAAGACAAATTTTCTCTAGAATTCCAAGCTGAATTCAAAAATGTAATAATATACCGGGTGTTGTATTTAAAATAGGAGTTAATATAAAATAGAAAAAAAAACAAAAGAAACCCCTTTTAGAAGTATTCAACTGGAAAATCACCTATCTCACAATAATACACATTAAAAATTTAATAAAAATATAAAGTTTGAAAAAAATCGTCAGAGCCGTTTTTGAAAAAATCGAAAAAAACTGAAAAATCACAAGAGTAAACACCTACTTCCAGTTATGCCATTTTCTTCAAAAGCTTTTGTCTCATCTACATAGGACACAAAACTTATATATGAAGTTTCAACGCCATGCCTCTTTTCGTTTTTGAGATATTCTGTTCACAGACGGACAGACCAATGAACAAAAATGTTTTTTTCGAAAACTGTCATCAAATGTTGACATTTTAGTTAAATTCTCAGTAAGCAAAGTGATTCTTTTTTGTCACTTAACTGCGAAATAGTTTTATGTTCTAGAATGCAAAATTTTTTAGCGTTCTAGAACATAAAAGAAATGTCAAAAAACTTGTCATTTTTTATGAACTTATTTGTGATTTTAAAGTAACCTACATTTGTTTTTTATTAAGTAATTTAAAATTTCAATAGATACTAATAACTATTATAAACATGATTATAATTTATGTTGTACTACATGTAAATTGAAAGTGCCGATATTGCAGTGAGTTAAATTTATACGTCACTTTGACGTTTGTCAAACAATTCAGCAGGCCGTGGTTCAAACATAAATTAATTGTTTATGAAATATAAAATTGTCAATTAACTTTGACAGTTACTTTATTTCATTTTTTACTTCCATTTACAATAAAGGAAGTATTGGATTCACCCAAAAAATTCGAAATTGAGTTTTCAACAGATCTTCACGTTTTAGAGTTCCCTGAACCCAAAAAACATTTTTTTTATTGGTCTGTCTGTGTGTCTGTCTGTCTGTGAACAGAATATCTCAAAACCGAAAAGAGGTATGGCGTTGAAACTTCATATATAAGTTTTGTGTACTATGTAGATAAGACAGCAAGCTTTTGAAGAAAATCGCATAACCGCAAGTAGGTGTTTCCTCTTGTAATTTTTCAGTTTTTTTCGATTTTTTCAAAAACGGCTCTAACGATTTTTTCAAACTTCACATTTTTATTACATTTTGAATGTGTATTGATGTGAGATAGGTGATTTTTCAGTTGAATACTTTTAAAATGGGTTTCTTTTGTTTTTTCTATTTTTTTTATTAACTCCTATGTTAAATAGAACAGCCGGTATATTATTACATTTTTGAATTCAGCTTAAAATTCTAGAGAAAATTTGTCTCTTCAACTAACGCTCTATTTTGTACCGTTTTTGCAGAATTTGTATTTTTGAAAATTTTTGACAAATGCTTAAAAATTAAAAATAAAATTTTTGGCTAATTATAAGATCACTGTAAAAGGAAGTTGTGTGCGTGTATCACACCAGATTTTTTTTATTCTCATACTAGTTTTATTGCAGTTTTCGAAAAATCATTGTTTGCATCTCGAATGCGAAATGCTTTTGCGTTCTCGAATGGGTATTTTGCCTCGCTAAAGCTCGGCAAAATAACTTCCATTCTTAAACGCAAAAGTAGCATTTCGCATTCTAAATACAAAAATAGCCATTTTGGGATCAGGGGATTCTAAAACATGAAGATCTGTTGAAAACTCATTTTCGAATTGTTGGAGTGAATCCAATACTTCCTTTATCGTAAAAGGAAGTAAAAAGCTTTGGGCAGAATTGGTCGATTGGGTAGATGCCTGTCATTGACCAATTCTTCAAAAAATATCATTTTTTATGTCTCATCAATCGAGCTATGTAGGTACGTATGTGTTTTACTAGATTCTGCATATTGAAAACAGTTTCCAAATCAGATGCATTTAACGTGTATTCAACGATTATTGTATCACAAAGTACGGATAAGAAGCTTGCACCATCTCATCTTCTTTTCTTTTCATCTGCTAGTAGATTGGAGAAATGTCAGTTACTGAAATTAGTTTGAAAAACATATCTTCACTACGAACGTGCCTTTCTTCCCCAAAACTGTTTTTAGTTATTACATCATTTCTTGTACTGTTATCAAACTAACAAATACTTAATTAGATATTTAACTCACAATCGGTTAATAATAAGTACGTTTCTAACCTTCGAAGCAGTAGGAAAGCGAGACATTGTTTACTTTACTTTCCCAGCTAGCCGGGAAAGATTTTCCCAGCTAGCTACACGTCACTTTCAATGAACTTGTCATGTTACCTAGCAACAGCGTCGCAGTTTTATAAGTCACAACAAAGCAAAAGAGCACGGTAACTCAACGTGCTAACCACGCCAGAGGCGAAACTCTTTGCAAGGGAAGGGAGAGAAGAGCACGGTAACTCAACGTATGAACCACATCAGAGGCGACACTCGACGTTGAGTTACCGTGCTCTTTTGCTTTTTCTTCCTGATGAAGCCCCTTACGAAAGTGGGCAAAACGTTGAGTTCTTCGATCTCAATCATGACACGGTCCAATCCCAGAAGTCGTTTGTTACTTAATGACAATGGCCATGAAAGCCTTGGAGCTTAAATACCCGTTTGACTTCTTTCAGTGCTATTAAGTTCTGAAAATTTTAGTAATCTAATCCCAACAGGTCACAAATACCTAACGCTATTTTTCTCTTTGGAAACAAATTTAAGTGTAAAGTAAGTTGTATTTAGCCCCCTTGACACAAATGATTTATATAATTTAAATTATGATTTAATTAACTCACATTTTTCCTACAATGCGGCAAATTCCAAATTTAAGTAACCCTGTGACTCCTTTCGATTCTATTAAATTGTGAACATCTTGCAGCGTAAACTTTTAGAGTTTTTAATGTGTAATAATACTTTTTCTCCCTACCAAATGGGTAAAGTGACAATACATTGTTAAAAAATTGACGATAATGGAAAGCGACCTTAGCAACAGATCAAATCAATACAAACAAACCGTATCTAAGGACAGAAAAAACTATTTTCCGCAGAAGGTCACTTTCCGCAGATGGACGTTTATATACATATTTCCGAGTATTAAGAATTGGATATTTAAAGAAAATGTATCTATTTATTAATATTAATGCTCTCTCTCTCTCTCTCTCGTGGTCGTCCTCTCTGGTTCTTTCCTTCTACTTGTACTTCTATTATTGTGTTTAGCATGCTTTTATTTCGTAGGATATGGCCTATGAGTTGACATCTTCTTTTTTGTATTGTCTTGATCATTTGTCTTTCTTCTCCTATTCTTCTGAGGACTTCTTCATTCGTTATTCTTTCCATCCAACTGATTTTGAGCATTCTTCTGTAGCACCACATTTCCAGTGCTTCTAGGTGTTTCCTTTCTGGTACTCCAGAAGTCCAGCTTTCACATTCATACAGTGCAACGCTCCATACAAATGTCTGTAGAAATGTTTTTCTCGTCCTTAGAGAGATGTTTTTTGATGTCATTAAGTTCCTTTTATTGAGAAACGCTTTCTTTGCTTGTTGGATAGGACTTCTTATTTCTTTCTTACATCTTCCATCTCTACTTACCTTGCTGCCTAAATATGTGAATTCGTCTACTTCTTGTAATTCTTCATTGCCTATCTTGATGTGTGTTTGTGTTCTATGTATTGATCTGGTACATACCATAACTTTTGTCTTTTTCTTGTTTAGTTTCAGATTATACTTATTGTTAGGTATATTATTCAATATGATTAGATGTTGGTGTAGTTCGCTTTCATCGTTTGAGAGTATTACAATGTCATCAGCAAATCTAATTGTTTTTATGTGGGTTTCGTGGATTTTGATTCCTTCTTTGTTTTCTGAGATCAAAGTGTCTATGGCTTTTTGTATGTATAGGTTAAACAGTAGAGATGACAGTGTGCATCCTTGCCTCACTCCCTTTTTTTTGCTATTTCCCTCTCCTCTTCGTTGATTCTTATTATTCCTTTTTGGTTTGTATACAGGTTATATATGAACTTTCTGTCATTATAGTCTACCCCTATGTTTTTTAGTATCTTAAACATCGTGTCCCATTTGACATTATCAAAAGCTTTTTCAGCGTCAATAAAAGCGGCATACACTTTTTTGTTTTTTTCCAGTGTCTTTTCTATGATTATTCTTAGTGCTAGTATTGCTTCTTTTGTGCCTGTTCCCTTTCTGAAGCCGAATTGGTCCTCAGTCAGGTTTTCTTCGACCTTTCTTTCTATTCTTGCATATACTATCTTTGTTATTATTTTCGAGGCGTGTGTTACTAAACTTATGGTTCTGTGTTCTTCGCATCTTCGGCTACCAATTTTTTTGGGGATTGTTATTATGACACTCTTTGCAAAGTCATCTGAGATGTGTCGTGTGTTATATATTGTGTTTGTAAATTCGAAGCGCAGATCTTTTGTTTTTTGACTGAGGCTTTTTATTACTTCCGCTGGGATTTTGTCAATTCCTGGTGCTTTTTTATCCGTGAGACTTTTTAGTGCTTTTTCAAATTCTGTTCTCAGTATTGATGGTCCTTTTCTTTCGTCGATTGTTTCTTCTTCATTTTCTATATGTATTTTCTGTGTATTGTCATCCTTATATAGGTTCTCTATATACAGTTTCCATCTGTCTGCTACTTCTTTGTCATCTGTTCCGTCATCTTTATATATGCCATGACTTGTTTTCTTTTTCTCACTGAATAGCTTCTTTATTTTCTTGTCTGCATTTTCGATGTTTCCTTTATTCATTTCTTGTTGTATTTCTTTGCAGTTGTTCTCCATGTATTTTTCTTTTGCTTTTCTTGTTTGTTTGTTTATTTTGTTTCTTAGTTGTTTGTACTTGTTTCGTCCTTCTTCAGTGCTGTTATTCTTATATTTTCTTCTTTCCTCTATTAATTCAATTACCACTTCGTTCATTGCTTTCATTATGTTGACTTTTATATCTTTCCAGGTTTCTTTTGCATTTTCTCTTATTTTTATGTTATTTTCATCTATTTTTGTTTGGAACTTTTCTAGTGTTGTTTGGTTATCTTGTAGTGCCTCTATGTTCCATTTGTTTGTTGCTTTTTTCTTAATCTTTTTGTGTTGTAGTTTGCATTTCATCATTACCATGTTGTGATCGCTGTCAATGTCTGGACTGGCATAGCTTCTGCTATCTTTAACTTGGTTTCTGTATCTTTGTTTGACTACTATATAGTCAATTTGGTAACGGCCCACATCACCCGGCATTTTCCATGTGTACCTTCTTCACGGGTGGTGTTGAAATAAAGTGTTACTAATTATCGGTTTGTGCTGCGTACAGAATTCAATAAGTCTCTCACCTCTCTTATTCCTTTTTCCTAGTCCGTACTTTCCTACTATATTCTTTTTTTTTGTTCACCTACAACAGCGTTCCAATCTCCTAGTAGGATGACATTTTCGCTTGCTTTTATTTTATTCATCGTTTCATTCAATGTCTCATATACTACTTCTACTTCATCGTCTTCATGGTTTGATGTTGGCATGTACACTACTATTATCGTTGTATTTACCGGTTTAGTTTTTAGTCTTACTGACAATATCATCTCATTATATTGTCTATAGTCTAGCACTCTGTTTCCGAAGTTTTATTCATCATCACTCATACTCTTCCTATTCCTTGGGGTGTTGCACTTGTGTGTATTATTCTTATGTTCTCGCTCCAGAAGTTGCCTTCCTGTGGCCATCTCATTTCACAAATGCCTATTATGTCTATATTCATCTTTTTCATTTCTATTTTAGCATTTTCTAATTTTCCGTATTTTAGTAAAGTCTGGACGTTCCATTGAGCTATTCTTTTGATATTCATGTTTCTTCGTTTCATCTTTTCATGTTGTCCCTCCCGGAAATCCGATTGAGGGACTGTTTTACTTCCGGGTATAAATTTAACAGGAAAAGACATTTCATATTTCGAACTGTTTTTTCTTGGGAATTGACGTGTCTATGCAGTAGTTTCCTGTTTCTTTCTGCATGGTCTTTACACTTTTGCGCTTAGCGCTGTGGTGGTGTTTTTTTTTGTTTTTTTGTTTTACCACCTGTTACCGTAACCCTGGTTTGGGGCCCTTACTGGGTACTCTCAGCCGGGCCAGTTGAGCCCAAGTTTTTTACGAGGTTGTTACTCCTCCAATATTAATGCTAATAGTACAATTTGAACAATTTGTAACGTTAATTGGGGGGGAGGGTATTTACATGTTTAATACCATTATTTTCAACATTGTTAGAAATAGAAAATGCATTATTTACAGTATCAATTTCGTTGATGCTTGCTGCATTATCTACAATATTTTCAGCAGAATTTTCAACATTTCCATATGATATCCTTTTGGCCGTTTCTAATTTGTGATTTAAAGAATCTCCCACATATCCCTCTGCTACAGTGGAGGACTTTCATCATCCATGTCTTTTCAAAGCAAGAACGTCTGATCCGGTATTAGCTAACAAGGTAGCAGAGGTTCTTCTAAAACTATGACCCGTGTAATTTTTAACATCTTCTAAATTCAAGAATTTTGCAATTTTAAATGGTATATCAGCTAAAGTATGCTTCCCTACTGCTTGTCGTACGCATTTACCATTATTGTAACTCATAAAAAATCTACGTTCTTCAGTATTTTTGAGCCGTAATTTTATATATTTTTCAAGAATCTTCAACCAATTATTGCTACCAGTGACTACAAATCTTCGGGAGATTTCATTTTTCCATTGTAGAATATTGATAATTGTCACATTAGGTTTTATTTGAACATCTTGGAAATTCAAGTTGTACAGCTCGTCTGTTCGGCATGCTCCGGCTATTCCCAATATCATTGCGACTTTCATCATCAAAACTGTATCGTCAGGAGCATCACTGAGAAACCTTTCCAACTCTTCTTTAGTAAAAATTTTGGCTTTTTTCGAAATATAGCCATCATTTTTTCTCTTAAGAAATGATATGACCTGCATATATGTACAATTATACTGTCATTTAGAAAAAGTAGTGATTCAAACACTACCTGCTTCAATTTCGTCACGTCGATGTTATTATGAACGCCAGTGGCGTAACTATCATATGTGCAGGGGGTGCGAAGAACCTCGGCGCCGAATCTATGTAGGCGCCGCGGTAGCGGAGTTTTTAGTGAAAATAAAAGTTTTCCTAGAATAGTGGTTCAAAGCGGCAACAGACTATGACACGTGAGCGCCACTGGCCTCTTTTGAATGCTCAGTCTTTTCTCCTTTTGAGTAGAATAGAAGTTCCTGCTCTAGTGTGTGTTTGTGATTCTTAGATTTCATAGTGCATAGTAACATACTATAAATTCAAAGTTTTAAACCGCAAATTTCTGGCGATTGCCTCAGATACAGAGGTCATAGAGAGTGCCAAATTACTTCAAACTACGTATGAAACTGATATCGATGACGGCTTACTAAAGCAAATTGTGCAATTTCGATCTTCGTACACAACTAGTATTAAATCTTGCTTATCAGTGAAGAAAGTGGGAGAAAAATGTCTGTCTAATCACACATCACTGACTAGCTTTCCAGATTTGTATACAGTTTATACCCTATTTTTTACATCGCGTCACTACAGCCTCCACTGAGAGATCTTTTTCTAAATTAAAAATTATTAAAAACTTTTTGCTAAGTAAGATGGGCCAAATACGCCTAAAGAGTTTTGCATTACTGAGTATCGAGAAAGTAAGAGCCAGTACTCTTGGTTTTAATTCACTGATAGATATGTTAGCTTTTGCAAAGTCTCGCAAAAGAGAGTTTAATTAAAGTGCTATACCTACATATTTATATATTGTTATGATACACTAAAAAAGGGTAGTTGCAAAATAAAAATATAAAATTGATAAATTTGGAAAATTATTACAATCAAAATTTGAGGTGTTTAGGTAAGATTGGGTGTTACTTTCAAAATGAATAATGAAAATTAATTGAGGCAATGAGTAAGGTAATTTGATAAGTAAATAGCAATTGAGTATTCAATTTTGATAGTTGAGTTCAATTTTAATAAAGTTTCAAGCCAAGGTTACAATTGACAAATGTGCTTGCGATAATAATAAAGAATTGTAGCATGTAATAATAGGACATTAATATTTTTAAGAAGGCAAGAAGAATTGTAACTACGAGAGATATAAAAATTTGTTTAGTTAGTTAAATAAACAAACTCATAGAAATATATTGCAATGTTATGCTAGCTGATAAATTTATTTAAATTATCGTATTACTATTTTGCCCTTTATTTTTAACTTTCAATTCAAATCCGTATTTTACAATATTATTAATGAAACTCTCTCAGGTAGTTCGCAATATCTAGTAACCCAATGATTGACTTGTCAAATTCTCTTTGTTTAACTGCCAGTTCATTGACTTTCAAAAAAATTGACACCTAACGTCAAATTAATCAAAATTCAGAACGAATATCAAGGTTTTTACAATAAGATCTAATATGCAATTCTTTCACCAATCTCTTATGTAAGTATGAAATTCAATTATATTTTTATACCTTCTTACTGGTTATAGCTTTTTAAATGTTTCATTTAACCTTTTAAAACACAAACCTGATTTAACACTTTGCTTGTTAATACTGCCAAAATCCTTCCAAGCTGGATCCTTACTCCGACTGCACTCAAACACCTGCTGGGTCCTTATCCAAACTGCATCACCTGCGATGAATGTAAACTCCAGCATCACTTTATTGCCATCCACTTTAAAACTTCCACATCCTATACTGGATTCCTGTCGTTGTCCCCTGCTGCTGTCAACTTCAAGTCTCCTAGCTCCTGTACTGAATTACTGCGGCTCCGATCCCTCTCTGGTAAGTATCAGCATAAAACTTATTCCAAATATGAATTTGTCTCTTTTTTAGATGGTCCTACGTCTTCAATGATACCCACAGGTTTCCCAAAAACAATTTGCTGCACGTACTAACCTCTTGTTTGTGGCTTGTATTCCATTTCCAATGTAGTATCAATAATATCCTCACTCCAAAGCTTGTCCCTTTATTTCTTGTTTTTAATATTTTATTTTATGTTTCCACCTCGAAGATTTTGCTTTTAACCCATATAATTTGCATCAACCATAACATTTACAAATTATACAACATTTATTAATGTTTCTTTATTCGAAAATCACACCCATATCAAATTATGTATACATTTTTGAGTTGTTTTTTTAGTAACTAATTAAACAAATTACAAATTATTACTACTAGACACGATTCTTGCTGCCTCCTATATACATTTTTTTATATAATCAAAACAGATATTTTATTTTAATTATCATAACAGATACATTTTAGTAGTAACCTTGGTATTTATTCCTATTCAGAATTTTCTTATTACAGATTAAGTTTGAGTAATCAATCATTATGCTATTATTTGACTAACCAATAATAAGAAAGTTAATTTCATTATACTTTAACATGTATTTAGATCCATTAATTTGCTTATATCTGACTTCCAAATTTATTTGACTAAACTGTTTCTTTAGTATTCATTTTTAAATTATCAAAGAATATAGTGTATCATAACAATATATATCGAATTTGGAAAGAACTAATTTTGAGAATAAAAAGTTTGATATTATGGCTTATTTTGTATAATTGTTTAGTAAAATACAAAATAAAGGGGCTATTAACAAATCTACGTGGTGAAAATATGAAAATATAACCTAGAATTAATAAAACCATACAATCGGTGAAGAGATTGTGCAATACAGTGAATTGGAAATAAATAATACATAAGATTACATTATTTGAAGGGATTTGGATTTATTGATAGGTGCATGCAAGATATATCGAGAGATAAAAAAAAAACTGTTCCTCAGCGGGCTGTGGAAATTCAACGTATGAATAATATGTTGGTGACACTGTACGTCAATGTCAAATTCGAGGTTATCAGGTTAGGTTTTCCGTCAGTTATGACACAAAATGACGCAAAACCTAACCTGCTAACCTCGAATTTGACATTGACGTACAGTGTCACCAACATATTATTCATACGTTGAATTTTCGCAGCCCGCTGAGGAACAGTCTCTCGATAATTAGGATTCATTGGTGACGTTGGTGGTTGCATGAAAGACGGGTCAAACATTTAAAAGGAAGGACGGTTATGTTGGTGTTGCTGGATACAGAGTACTATCTGAGAAATAAAGAAGGTTACATTGGGATCATCTATAATACTGAAACTTACTAGGAATCGATTGGAGTGACAGTGACATTGATAAAAGGAGCAGGACTGGATTCTACGAACAATAGGAGCTATTGACAGGTTAGATGCGGTTTGAAGGTTGACGGACAATCATAGTTGTGACTATTGGAGGAATCAGCAGTAGGCGTTGCAGACTGTGAACATCGGGAGCTGTGGACGTTGGGAGCTGTTGGTATTTGGATATTTGCAGTGAAAGCTGGAAAAGTTTTAAGGTTTGTGTTAATAATTCATATAAAAGCATTTTGAATAATAAACAATAAAACAAAGAGTGAAAATAAACATAATACAATACTTACTTTGGTGAATTGATTAATAGATATGTCAATGTAAAGGATAATTGTCAATACTTGGTTTGATTAAATGGAGAAGTCAAGTTGACAGTTAATGTCATTCAGTAGTCAAGGATTTATATAGAACTAGCAAGATGCCCGTTCTTCGTACGGACTACAAATGTTTGTTTTGCTTCTAAATCCTAAATAAATCCTGGAGTGCCCCCCCCCCCTCCTCATACAATACGCTAAACTAACAAAGGCCGCAAAACAATATTGTAGGTAAAATGGAAACAATATTCTTTCGAAAAAAGTTCTACTTAACTCTTTTAGGCTTCACGCATCTCCTGGAAATGTGTATGTAATTGTCGTTGCTCTTGTATAGATTGATAAAATTATAGTTTTAGTATAATAATGAGATAAAATCAAAAGTATATTTACTTATTAAATGTTGTATTCATAAATTATAGCAGGATACGCGGGTATCCACAACTTGGGGGTGAATTTTCAGAAATCCTCTTATTTTATTCTAAGAGATTTTGAGAAATTCGTGAAAACTCCCCTGACATTTTGGAAAATTCTATCAGACCGTTTTATCCTGAAATAAACCCAGAGAGAAAAACAAATTAATAATTTTAACCTTCTACCCCTTTTCAGTTTCCCTTTTTACTGCTTTAGGGGTGAAAGTAAAAAACCCTTAAACCCCTTTCTAAAGATTTGAAACACACATCTACATATATGCCTAAATAGAATGCTCTAAAACTCAACAAACACAAGAGATACAGGGGGTTCTATAATTCACGCCGAATACAGATTCGCACCTTTAAGAGTTGATTAGGGCAAAATCCTGATATGTGGTGTTGATTTGGATACCTATGCAAACAAACACCTCGTCGATATCTTACCGGGTTTAAGCGATATTGAGGAATTCGTGAAAACACACTTTACTCCTTTTCACCCCCTTAGAAGTAAATTTTTCAAAAACCCTGAAACCACTTTTTAAATAATTTATAAAGACATCTATCCAAAAAACAACGTTCTAACTCAATAAACATATAAGATACGAAGGGTTCTTTAATTCACCCCGAATCCATATTTGCACCTTTAGGGGTTGATTAGGGCAAAATCCTGAAATAAGTTTCTAGGTATTTGCATTGGTAATCTTCGCAAGTAAACACCAAGTCGATATCTCATCGGGTGTGAGAGATATTGAGGAATTCGTAAAAACACATTTTACCCCTTTTCACCCCCTTAGGGGTAGAATTTCAACAATTCCGTTCTTAGCACTACCTTACGTAGCAAACTGAATCTTCCACCCAAATTTCAAGTTTCTAGTACCAGTGGTTGCGGCTCTGCTCCTTTATGTATGTATAGATTTAAACTTCAACTAATAGATAACTAGATTGGCGAACCACCCTGATAAGAGTACTCAATTGAAATAATTAGTTAAAAGTAAAATTTAACATGATTGATTTGAAAAGGGAATTAATTAAGGGCTAGCTCAAAGTGGAACTACTGCATAATTATATAGTCGCCCAACGCGGTGCATTGTAATATCTATAAACTAGCTGAAACCCGCGGCATATGCCGCATTTAAAATGTACGACGAATTTTATTACTTTTGTTGCACTAAAGAAAGTTTTAAAAGCACGCTAAGGAAAAGTTCCAAAAAATATTTTTTCAAATGGAAAGTCTCTGGAAAGGAAACGCTCGCCTCTGGAAGGCGTCCTAATTAATACGACGTTGTTGGAACGCAGTAAAAAAAATTCGGAAAGAATTGTTCTACAAGTTAAGAAAAGTGAGAGTTTTCCAGTGAATGTAAAAGTTTTACGTGAGCATGGAAGAATGACGTTGTAGCCCACGGCACATGCCGCATTTAAAGTTTTGCGCGTTAGATAGATATACTTTGTTTGTGACATTACAAAAAAAAATTCTTTTACACACGCCTACTATGACAAATGCTACACTAAATACATACAATATATACAGTTCACATTTAATTATATATATTTATTAGTAGCTTCAGCGTACTTATGTGAACGTTTTGTCCGTTCGTCCGTCCGTCCGTCTGTCTGTCTGTCTGTCTGTCTGGATCGCCTCTAACTTTCGAACGGCTACAGATATCGAAATTTTGAAAGGGGGCAAAGTTGTTGCTAAGGTCCCGAGCACCTTCATGCGCTATTTGGTTTTGGCGAAAGGTGGCGATTTTCCACTTTGCAAAATTTCCAAGCATTGTAGCACAGTGGCGGCTTGTCCACTTGGCACCATCTACAGAAGTTCGGTGGTCACGTTTTGAACTACACATTCTGGGTGCACTATAATCATATATCTAATACTTACTATATTGCTAGCGGCTATGAGTGGGAAACTTACCAAGGAAGTGAGACAGACAACCAACTCTTCAATGTATAATGGTGAGCTGTGTGCAAGCGCGGCGGCGTCGTCCGGCCAATGGGGAAGTGGTCAAGTTTAAAATTCGCTTCTAAAGGCGGAGTTCGAATTCTCACGCATGCGCACGAGACGCGTTATACTCTAAGTGAGACTATGTCTGCGCCGTAATGTTTTCTGACGTTTCCAGGCCCTACTAGCAATATATGTGTATTATATATATGACTATAATACTTAATGTTTTCGCAGTGCTGAAGCTACTCTTTAGACCTGTACTTGAGCAGTTTATTCCTAATTCAGTAAGTAAAACATGCTTAGAGTCATGTTTTTGATAACGGTGATAAAACTTAGAATACATTTAGATTTTAGTTTATTGGCATACATGTTTAACGTCAGCGTACAAACAATTTCCAGAATATTTTATACCACATTGAATATTATGTATCATCGGATGAAAAATTTTATTATTTGGCCTGAACGAGATCAGCTGATTAAATCAATGCCAGAATGCTTCAAGGTAGCATTTGGCAACAAGATTTCAGTAATAATCGATTGTTTTGAGATGAGAGTGGAAAAATCAAGTAGCCTTGAAGTACAATGTACTACATGGTCTACGTACAAACAACATAATACGGTAAAGGTACTAATAGGCATCACTCCTCCTGGATCAATATCATTTGTATCACATGGATATGGTGGCAGAATAAGCGATAAAGGTCTAACAGAGGATTGTGGGATTTTAAACAATCTCTTGCCAGAAGATTTTGTATTGGCAGATCTTGGCTTTTTAATAAAAGACTCCGTAGGACTACCGGGTGGCCAATTAAGAAGGGCACTCGGCCCTATCTCGAAAAGTAATTGTCGTAAAGACTTGGGGTAAAAAAATTTATGACTAAAGCGGCCAAGAGAAAATGCTGGAAATTATTTTTAAGTTTCTAGAATGGCCGCCAGGAGGCGTAATCGCATTCTTGAATTTTAAATCCCGATTTTTGAGAAATATTCTTATATTACAGATAGCTAAAATGGACACCGTTTTAAAGCTGAGATAAATTCGATTCTTTTTTGTTAAATGCTTTTTGCTCTATCTCTTAAGGGAAAGTGGTGGGGGGTGTCCGAACATTTTCGGAAAGAAATGTCAATAACTTCAAAATGGCTGAACGGATTTTGTCAAACTTGGAGTCGTTGAAAAGGGCTTTTCTTAGGCTATCAATGCTGCCTTGAGCGGATTGATTTAGATTGCTTGTGTCGTCGCTAGAGGGCGTTTTGCGACAACACTACAAATGAAATGGATTTTCTCAAAAAAATTAAATGCAACGATATCACTTTTATTGGAACAAAAGATAGCCAAATAAGGGCCTAACACGCTAGTGAAAACTGCATTTTGATATTTGTTTCCTAACCTAAAATATCAGTAAAGGAAATTAAAAATCGAAATAATGTCGCATCTTTGGGAATATTATCAGTATACCTGCCATTATTAAATCCTAATTATCCTTCTTTTAGCAAAATATATATAAATTTACTGTTAAAATACCAACATTATATTTAAAATGTCAATAATAATTAATCCTTTATCTAATAGAGTTGTCTGTCCGGGACGCTGTTTTGTCTGTCCGGGACGCTGTTTCAGCAGCCAAACCGTAAGAGATAGATAAAAAAGTTATGAAAGTTATATGTTTGGAATGGTCATGTCAGGTCAGGAACCGAATTTCAGTCACGTGACACTTCCGGTTTTCAAATCACGTGATTTCTCGAAAACCGTAAGTGTCACGTGACTGAAATTCGGTTCCTGACCTGACATGACCATTCCAAACATATAACTTTCATAACTTTTTTATCTATCTCTTACGGTTTGGCTGCTGAAACAGCGTCCCGGACAGACAAAACAGCGTCCCGGACAGACAACTCTATTAGATAAAGGATTAATTATTATTGACATTTTAAATATAATGTTGGTATTTTAACAGTAAATTTATATATATTTTGCTAAAAGAAGGATAATTAGGATTTAATAATGGCAGGTATACTGATAATATTCCCAAAGATGCGACATTATTTCGATTTGTAATTTCCTTTACTGATATTTTAGGTTAGGAAACAAATATCGAAATGCGGTTTTCACTAGCGTGTTAGGCCCTTACTTGGCTATCTTTTGTTCCAATAAAAGTGATATCGTTGCATTTAATTTTTTTGAGAAAATTCATTTCATTTGTAGTGTTGTCGCAAAACGCCCTCTAGCGGCGACACAAGCAATCTAAATCAATCCGCTCAAGGCAGCATTGATAGCCTAAGAAATGCCCTTTTCAACGACTCCAAGTTTGAGAAAATCCGTTCAGCCATTTTGAAGTTATTGACATTTCTTTCCGAAAATGTTCGGACACCCCCCACCACTTTCCCTTAAGAGATTGAGCAAAAAGCATTTAACAAAAAAGAATCGAATTTATCTCAGCTTTAAAACGGTGTCCATTTTAGCTAACTGTAATATAAGAATATTTCTCAAAAAACGGGATTTAAAATTCAAGAATGCGATTACGCCTCCTGGCGGCCATTCTAGAAACTTAAAAATAATTTCCAGCATTTTCTCTTTGCCGCTTTAATTATAAATTTTTTTACCCCAAGTCTTTACGACAATTACTTTTCGAGATAGGGCCGAGTGCCCTTCTTAATTGGCCACCCGGTACATATGGCCACAGTGATTACGCCTGCTTTTCTAAAAGGGAAACGGCAGCTCGATCCAAGGGATATAGAATCAACCAGGAATATAGCAAGCGTGAGGTAGTGCAAGTATATTGTTACAATAATTATCTTAATTATATCTTTTTTTCAGAATACACGTCAAACGCGTTATTGGAGTCCTTCGTCAAAAAAATACAGTTCTTCACGAAACGATGCCTATGTTCCTGGCGAAAAAGAAAACTGACGATGTTGCCGTGGTAGATCAGATATTAACAGTTTCTTGTGCACTCGTAAATTTATGCCCTCCTATAATTGTATAATTATGAAATAAATTGTATTAACAAAGTTAATCTAATTATTTTTACTTTAATAATAATAATATCTACAAAATTATTAAAATTAGTTAATTAAGGATCTAACGTTAATACTATCCACCACCATTTATTATATAATGTAAAATTATTTGATTATCTTTTTCTGCATGTGGCCAATTAATAAAAAGCAAAATTACAATATCACATAGCAAAAATTATTAAATAGTACCTATATGATAAGAAACATAAGAATATTTCGAAACTATGTAAGCTACATTAACAATCAATAAAATTACACATGCTGTTTACACAACATAAAAGAATAATTAATGTCTAAATTAAGTATGAAAAATAATTTTTCCGTTGACCGCTTCTTAATTTCAATATTAATGAATTATTTTTCCTAAAAAAGGATGGATTAATAGAAGTCATTAATACACTGTTTTTGATTAATACACTCTTTTTCATTAATTAACTGTTTTAAAAAAAGGATGGATTAATAGATTTATTAATACACTGTTTTTGATTAATCCACTCTTTTTCATTAATTAACTGTTTTTGTGATTTTGAGGTTTTGATATTTTGCATGGAGGTTAGTTGTATTAATCAAATTTTACACCACAAAAAAGATTTTGCGGTCAACAAAAAAATTTTGTAATCAACTCGTTTGTTAATGGGCGATTAATAATCTCAACTATTAAAGGCACTCACTCGCTATCGCTTGTTCGTGCTTTAAACAGTTTCGATTATTAATCGCCTTCATTAACACACTTGTTGGTTAAATAACTATTAATGCATAAAGCATAACGGATATTTTGAAGCTATTTAATATTTATTTATTGTGACATCTCTAACAGGTGTTACCCTTATTACAAGAGATGCAGTGTAGATATATTCTGCTATATGCAGGTATGAGCGTTATAGCATGTAAATTAAAATTAAAATAATCATCCTAACTAAAATAAACTTTAATCATGGTTGCAGGAGATGGATCGATGCCGTAACTTGCTGCTATGACTTCCCGTATTGATTGGTAAATTTAAGTCTTAAAAATTTGTTACATCAATAGTTCGTTTTGTTTCATTTTAGTTATAATAATACTTTTTTACAACAGAATCAAACATACTGTATGGAGCTGACAAATCAATGTTGAGCAGTATGTAAATTTGATTCTCAAGCTTTAATATATCAGTAATCGGAATTCTGGTATAAAAAGAAGGTACAAAGAATAACGGTGAGAAACAAACAGGCCTAGCTGGTACTCTTAAAGTTAATAGCGAAAGCAGCTTGCTATCGTTAATCTTATTATTCCATAATTTATAACAAAATTTTAATGAATTTAAGGTAGGTACATAAACAATCAAAATATTTACATAACAGTACAAAATAACAGAATAACTAATGTCTAAATTAAGTATGAAAAAGAATTGCAATGGATAAAGTATAAAGAATATTTCGAAGGCATTTATGCTAAATAAACAATCAACATATATACAAATTCTATCAACACAAAATAACAAAATAATTCTATTTATATACTGCTCCACAAATGTACTGGACCACCCATAAAAAATGTATTTATTATATTACGTCACAATATATATATATATATATATAAGCTTTTGTTTTATAGTATACTCATATTAAGCATATTTAATTTCACTATTCTCAAATATCAACTGAAGAATTAACAAAATCATATTAATAAAATTAAAAAATTATGAAACTATAAAAAAACTATATTTCACAAAAATAAGAGGAATCACAAAAAAAGGTTAATTAATAGTTCTTTGAGTCTCTCCAGAACGTTTAAAAATCTTTGGCAACAATTCGGCATACTTTGTATGCAATGTGCTATCAATATTTGGGCAAAATTCAAAATTTTAAAATGATAATATTTTATTAATGGACTTAGTTTTCTTTAAACAGAATTATGAAAAGAAATGCTTTTTATAGTGACACAATCATGAAAGGTTACCAAAAATTTCATGACTGCCCTTTTGGAAAATATTTTTAAAAATTGCACCAATATATGCAAATGGTCCAGTTCATTTGTGGAGCAGTATATTTACAGAGTTCACATAACCACTTTCCTTTAGAAATTTTTTTAATTGTAGGCATGCTGAATGGTACCATTTTATTCTATATTTTCTGTCATAACATTTTACCATTTGTTCGCCGTCGTCTGGTTTCCTACAGTGACACCATAGCTGCAATCCATAATTAAAATAGGTACATAACATTGTAACATATAATTCACAAAAATACAAATTTCTTCATCATCAGTGCCTATTACGATGTCACTGGAAATTGAACCAACATCTATAGCTCGAATGTCCATGGGGATGTCGTCTGAACTTGGACCAGCACTCGTAGATGGCATATCCATGGCGATGTCACTACAACTTGAATCCAAACCAGTGGTCATAGATGGCAGAACTAATGTTAAAATCTAGTAATTTCCAAGTTTTGTATTGGTAACACTTTTGACATCTATCATATTGACATTAAATTGTTAACCTTATTTAAGCTAAACGACACAATAAATCGGAGGCGTACTCAACATTGTGGTATGGCGCATTTCAAAACAGAATTAACACACAAAAATAGCGACAATAGCAATAACAAAATAACAGAATTAACAAAATCAACAGCAATTTTCACACTTTGACTTGCACAATATCGCAAGATAGTCCAGTTACATTAGACGGACAACCGCAGCATCTGCCGAAAAAATCCAAGTGAGCTGAAATTTTGCATACACCTTTATTTCGACATTACAAATAATGTCTCAAAAGTCCCCATCGATATCGCGCTTGCGTTTTGAGTTATTCAAGGTCAAATGTCACAGAAATAAGTTTTTCGCAAATATCTCGCTTTCTATGGGTCGTATGACTTTTTTAGTTATTACAAAAAATGAAGGCTAGGAAATTCTCTACAAAAAAGAATATAAAGCTTTTTTACATACAACTAACCGTTCAGTAAATAACACACTATTAAGTTTTGCAGACGGGTTTTACTTCTTTTTACGATAAAGAAAGTATTGGATTCACCCCAAAAATTCGAAAATTGGGTTTTCAACAGATCTTCACGTTTTAGAGTCCCCTGAACCCAAAAAACATGTTTTTGCTCATGGGTTGTGTGTCCGTCCGTCGGTCTGTCTGTGAACAGAATAACTCATAAATGAAAAGAGGTATGGCGTTGAAACTTCATATATAAGTTTTTTGTACTATCTAAATGCGACAGCAAGCTTCTAAAAAAAATCGCATAACCGGTGTGTATTGATGTGAGATAAGTGATTTTTCAGTTGAATACCTCTAAAATTCAACTTGAAAATCACTCATCTCAATCAATCCACATTAAAAATGTAATAAAAATGTAAAGTTTCAAAAAAATCGTTGGAGCCGTTTTTGAAACACAAGAGTAAACATCAGACTTCCGGTTATGCGATTTTCTTCAAAAAATAGCTGTCTCATTTAGATAGTACACAAAACTTATATATAAAGTTTCAACACCATACTTTTTTTCATTTTTGAGATATTCTGTTCGCAGACATACAGACACACAGACAGACAGACCAATGAACAAAAACACGTTTTTTTGGGTTCAGGGGACTCTAAAACGTGAAGATCTGTTGAAAATTCAATTTAGAATTTTTGGGGTGAATGCAATACTTCCTTTATCGTAAAAGGAAGTAAAACCCGTCTGCAAAACTTAACAGTATGTTATTTACTGAATGGTTAGTTGTACGTAAAGCACATGTATAATCTTTTTTGTAGAGAATTTCCTAGCCTTCATTTTTTGTAATAACTAAAAAAGTCATACGACCCATAGAAAGCGAGATATTTGCGAAAAACTTATTTCTGTGACCTTTGACGTTGAATAAGTCAAATCGCAACCGCCATATCGATGGGGACTTTTGAGACATTATTTGTAATGTCAAAGGTGTATGCAAAATCTCAGCTCACTTGGATTTTTTCGACAGGCCGATCCTACTGTAGCTGGGCTAAGAGATTTTTGTAGCTATAGATTATAGTACAAAACGCCACCATAACGATGCAATAAGCGTAAAATTGTGGGTTGAAGATACGAAAAGTCTATGTGACGAGTGTCCAGTATTGTTATACCGGATGACCATAAATATCTGAGATCTCGGTAGCCATGGAATTAGCTACTTATAAATGTTGGGTTAGTACTATATTTCAATTACAATAAGTATTGGTACCTATGTAATGTAATAAAATGCAAGAGGAGGAGAATGTGCCATGGGTTCTGCAGTTTAGCCTACGACTCGATTATAAAAATCTCCTGTTCTAACTCCATTACTTATTGCAATCTGTAATAATTTTTGACAGATAGGAATTTTAGTTGTCATGACATTTAGTTTAGTTGTATTCATCGCTTTAATAAAGCGGTGTTGATTCCAAAGGTAATGTGATATCAGATATTTATGGCCACCCGGTATAAAGAACAAGGTGTTGAAAGTGATTTAGGGCTTCTTGATATCAACGATTTTGCTTTGATAATAATGACGTCTTTTCAAATTTAACAGTTGCTACAATTTGGTTACAACAAAATAGAAGCAAATTAAAGACGTATCAAAATGTAATAAACCAACAATTGTTGAAGAAAAAAATATAATGGATGGCCTTTTGAATAAAACCGATGCTACTGAAAACATTAGCACGAGGTTTGACCACACATACACTTCGTAATTCGTTTTTATTAAAATTTGTAATAATTTGTAATTTGTTTTATATAATAATAATAATAATAAATCCATTTATTGAATACCAAAGAGGTATACAAAGCCAGTCTTCCACCCTCCCGGGGCATCACACAAATATAAGCAAATGCTGTACACACACAAACTTAATATAATACAATATAGTACATGCTAGCAACATAACAAGACTATCTTAAATCGTGTTACTAACTAATTCTAACAAGGCACTCTTAATAGAAAGTGGCTGCTCTGGAAACATATCAAAGAACTTATTTAACAATGTGGGAGCCATATATAGAAAACAGCCCTCAAATTTAGCTGTTCGATGTTGTGGTATTGTATATAAGCCGTTCACAATCTTTTTGGGTCAGGTGAGGCTATGACCATCTAGTGCAGTACCTCTGTTGCAACTAAACTCCCTCATGGAAATTGACAATTTTTGTGTTAGGTTAGGTTGTTTTCAGTTTAAGGTTATATTTTCTGAATAGGTACATTGTTGCCGGATATTCTGTAGTCTCCACATCGATTCGCTTTCTTTTAAATGTGGTCTGTCCTTCTTAAATTGGAAGTAGCATCGTTTAGTGGAAATTTTTTGTTGCAACAAAATTATTTTGGGCATTTTGACTTTTCCTTTGACGGAAATTAAAATTATTTTTACACATTTGATAAATCATTTATTTTCTTACGAATATTAAAATATTTAATCTGGCAATGTGGTGGCAAGAAAATGTCGAACAGACACTGACAGAAAAAAAAAGTTGCATCCGCTACATCATCGAATCAGTTAGTCCAACATGAAAAGAAAAAATCATAGCCAACTCTGTCCCAAAAAGGTCGTGAACGGCTTATAACTATTGTACCTGATATTTACATTGTGAACTTCTGATCTTTTGCTCAACAAGTAGTACAAATATCTTGGCGTTTTAGTACAGATCAGAGTATACAAAAACATACAATACAGATACATACTACCATGGGCGTAACTTGGGGCATCACTTTGGGGGGGCAAAATCAAGACTTCACAACATTTTTAAACCTAAATTGCAAAAAAATGATGCACTTGCACTTTAAAATCAAAATTTTGGGGGGGCCACCGCCCCCCTTTGCCCCTCCCAAGTTACGCCTATGCATACTACGTTGTTTTACATTGAGCTCTTGGTATTTAACGTTACAGACAAATCTTACGCAAGCGTTTTGTACTCGCTGTAGTTTAGTTTTGTTGTATTCTGAGATTTGGAAAAAATACCATAGTGCAATAGTATAAATGCGGATAAATAAGCGCCTTAACTAACATGAGTTTGGTTTTTTCGTCTAATAAATATTTTAAACTATACAAAGTACGTAATTTCATAAATGACATTTGGTAAATATGTCTCACATGCAATTCGAATGATAATTTATCGTCTATTATAATACCTAGGTTTTTTGCATGACTACTCCACTGTACTACTTCACTATTTACTACAATGTTATGATTTTTAGTTATATAATCACCAGTTCTTTTATCGGAGGTTATGCAAATTGCCTGCGACTTTTTGGCGTTTAATCTAAGACCATTATTGCTAAACCAGACAGTAAGATTATGTAAATCCTCGTTTATCTTACGAATAGCCATGTTTAAATTTGATACTTCCGTTGCTATATATATCTGAAGATCATCAGCGTACATATGTATCCGGCAGTGCAAGTGCTCCGTTTTTCGTGCCGGTGAGTGTATAAAAGTTACGCCTATGCATACTACGTTGTTTTACATTGAGCTCTTGGTATTTAACGTTACAGACAAATCTTACGCAAGCGTTTTGTACTCGCTGTAGTTTAGTTTTGTTGTATTCTGTGAGATTTGGAAAAAATACCATAGTGCAATAGTATAAATGCGGATAAATAAGCACCTTAACTAACATGAGTTTGGTTTTTTCGTCTAATAAATATTTTAAACTATACAAAGTACGTAATTTCATAAATGACATTTGGTAAATATGTCTCACATGCAATTCGAATGATAATTTATCGTCTATTATAATACCTAGGTTTTTTGCATGACTACTCCACTGTACTACTTCACTATTTACTACAATGTTATGATTTTTAGTTATATAATCACCAGTTCTTTTATCGGAGATTATGCAAATTGCCTGCGACTTTTTGGCGTTTAATCTAAGACCATTATTGCTAAACCAGACAGTAAGATTATGTAAATCCTCGTTTATCTTACGAATAGCGATGTTTAAATTTGATACTTCCGTTGTTATATATATCCGAAGATCATCAGCGTACATATGTATCCGGCAGTGCAAATGCTCCGTTTTTCGTGCCGGTGAGTGTATAATCTATACGAAAATCTCTTGCGATATTGTTTTTCTTCTATAAAGGTAGGATTTGTTGTGATTCCTCTTTCGTCAATCATTTAATATGTGCTCAAAAGTTACACCTTGTTTTAATTTGCCTAGAACACACAAAAAGTTTACAGAGCGATGACAGTTGTAATATTGTTTCTTACTGCCATCCGCCAGCAATTTAGATGAAGTGTGAAGTCCATACGATGACAAAGTGCGTCCTTCAATTTGGTCTTTCCACTGGTGAAATGCTGGAAAGCATGTATCATGAATGACTATATTATATCAAATGATTTTAATGACGTACCTGAAGAAGAATTACTCCAATTCATTATTTCGAAACTTTAACCACACTTCTAAACATAAACGGCAAAGATCGGTTACGTCACCGCTGGCATCGGCAGGTCGGCACCACTCGGGTCAGAATATGCAGGGTTGCCAGACTGAATGCATGCGCGTTTTAAAAATGTACTTTTGTAGAAACGGTTGCAGAATGTACCAGATTCGTAGAATTGTACCAGCTCTGGCAACGCTGCTAATATCAAAACCACGCCCAAAATTGTAACTACACATAGACCACGCGCATACATGTTTGACCTTGGGAATTGTTAGAGTTATGATGATGATGATTTTATTTTTCTTTGAATTATTTAAATTTGTATTCCTTTTACGTAGTTTTTGTTTTTGTATTTTCATATGTATTTTTATGTTATATTTTGCGAGTGTTTGATTTAATGGTAAAACCTGTTCTACTTTATGGGTCGAAAACGTGGACGGTTACAGAACTGGTAAAGCAGAAATTGCAGGTGTAAGTAAATAGGTGTTTGATGGCACGTTATTATTTCGTACAAAGGTATTTGGGACCGAACAAATCAGATCCAATTAGGAGAAGAAAATATGGATGGTTAGGGCATACTTTGCGAAAAAATGAAACTAAAATTTGCAGAAAAGTTCCCGTAAGGATTCAGAAACAGAGGACGCCCGCGAAAAACGTGGAGGAGAACTGTAAAACAAGAGACAGGAAAGACTATAGCACAACTAAGCCAAATAGCAAAGGAAAATGACAACTAGAGAGAATATACGAATACCCTATGTCCCAATAGCAAATAATGGGATTATTATTATTATGTTATATTTAATAAAAGATTGAAACATCTAAATGTGTTTTATTTTGCAGTAAGTAACCTTTCATGTTAAGAAAAGAGCTTATTAATTTTCTTTTAAATTGAAAGTGTTGCATGGCCAAAAATTACCCCCCCCCCCCTCCCTCTTTTTATTGAAACTTCTTGTCTACAGCGGCTATCATTTATTCTTGCACACCGGCGCCAAACCGTCTTGTTACGCCACTGATGAACGCACATTGTTAACTTCAACATGGAATATTCACTCCATAAACTGTTTGGAGACTTTAATATAGACGCTCTCTCATTAAAATAAGCCAGCAACACAGTTTCGTTTACCTCTTTTACTGTCTTGGAAATACACCACTCTTTGAAAGTATTATATGATCGCTCATACCGTTCTCTCAATTTCGCCGGCAGCAAGGATGCTCGGCTTGAATCTAGTTTAGCGACCAACGCCAATCGACATGTGCTATACACCATTCGACGCGTCTCGTCGAGCTGAACAATATTGCTGCGGGGGGCATTCGGGGCAGACCAACGGTTACTGAGATACAGTATAGTAAAGATTAAAATGTCCCACACTAAGTCTGGCGTGTTTGCTTTAAAATGTCTTTATGTTAAATCATGTTTGTTGGGTTGGGTTGGTTTGGGTTGGGTTGGGTCGGGTTGGGTTGGGTTGGTTTGAGTTGGGTTGGTTTGAGTTGGGTTGGGTTGGTTTGGGTTGGGTTGGGTGAGATTAGGTTAGGTTAGGTTAGGTTAGGTTAGGTTAGGTAAGGTTACGTTAGGTTAGGTAAGGTTAGGTTAGGTTAGGTTAGGTTAGGATATCTTAAGATAGGTTAAGTTAGGTTAGATTAGATTAGGTTAAATTAGGTTAGGTTAGGTGGCGCACAGTGTGACTTGTTATTAGCCTTCGGTGAGGGACGCTGCGCAGCTCCCCGCCGAAGGCCCCAGAGTGTTTTCCACGAAGAAAAATTTTTTTCACGTTTTGCAATTAATTTTTAGTCGGATGGTCCCTTATTTTCGTATATATTTTGCTTATGGCTGGCGGGCGTTTTTCAAAAACTTTATAGTGCTGTATCTCAGTAACCATTGGTTTAGGTTAGGTTAGGTTATGTTAGGTTAGGTTAGGTAAGGTTAGGTTAGGTTAGGTTAGGTTAGGTTAGGTTAGGTAAGGTTAGGTTAGGTTAGGTAAGGTTACGTTAGGTTAGGTAAGGTTAGGTTAGGTTAGGTTAGGTAAGGTTAGGTTAGGTTAGGTTAGGATAGGTTAAGATAGGTTAAGTTAGGTTAGGTTAGATTAAGTTAAATTAGGTTAGGTAAGGTTGGTGTCAAGGGGGCCCCATGAGGAACAGTCCACCTTGGAGGAAGCCTCATGGGTAGTCCGCAGGGCCCTGACAACTTGCACTTGTGCAGACTGATTCAGAGTCAAGACCGTAGTCCGCGAGCGAAGAGCCGCAACCTACTCGAGGTGACACTGTTTACAAACTAAAGACTACGGATCTAGAGGAGCTATACCTCGATAAAAAACCACCGACAACAAACAACAATCCGGCACGAGGCTTATCCGGATACCAACCCTCGGGTGAGGACCGGTTAATACTCTAGCCGGCAATGCCGTGGCATAGTCGCCGCGGGAGTATACCGGAAACGGGCCAAGGCTACGACCGGATGCTACCCGGGATGCCAACGCCGACCTGTGGGCATGCGTTGATACCCGGACGGATTTTGATGACGACCACTGCTTCAAACGGACAATCTACCGGGCGAGACGCCTGAAGATATGCGACCCAGAGGGCTCCCCCGGTGACCGAACCTCCTGAAGCGTGCCCACGTCTCCGTAAACCCGGACTGCGACGTGGGATGGTAGGAGTTAGCCACCCCGAAGCTTGGAGGGGCGGGAGCTGGCTGTTGTCACTGGGAGACATTTCGGAAGACGATGGACGCTTGGCCTCACACCCGCGCGGGACCCGGCTGTGAGGGTATTATAGGCCGTTCTGCACGAACGTGCATAGAAAATAGTAAATAAATTGTATTAGAGCGCTTTCCGTAGTGTGCAGAAGGTGCAGGGCTGGCTACCCTAAACAAAACAAATATTGAAAGGTTAAACAGAAATCAAGCGGAAATGAATAAAGAAAGGCATAGCAGTACACCAATCTGTTCTCCCAAAACAGATGGAAGCAGAAGATTCTCAATAGTGACGTCTCCGTCGCGGTCTTTGGGATCCCCACTACCAATTCCAACGAGATGTAACGTAAGCTGTCTTGACCTTACGTGGGACGAAGAAGAAGGACGATCAGTAAAGAGAAAGAGGGAGGTCATTACTGCTGAAGAAAGAGAAGTCTGCGAAAGAAAAAGGATACTGGCAAACAAAACACGAAAAGTAATAAAAGAAGTAGATGTAGAAGTGGGGAAGCTATTCCGCGCATGCAGGGAGAATATAAATACCAAAAAGGAGATTAAGGAGCAATCGAGCAGACTGAAGAGTCTTCTCTACCAACTCATGACGACCGAAATCCAGGAGCTCTTGCAGACTCTAGGTAACCATATCCAAGATGAGAGAAGAACAGAAGAAAGGATGTTAATAGAAATACAAACGGACAGAATAAGCGACACAGTCTCAACACAGACTGAACCTATAGTCAAAATTAGTAGGAAAACCCAGTCCCAAGGTGTGGACACAAGAGAGGCAAGTACACAGACAATAAATTACACAAATAGCACTAAAGCAATAGACGCTAAAAAAGAAATAGAGACTAAAGAAATGGGTACACAAACAAATAGTAACACACAAACCCTAATGGAAATGCCAGAAATAACAGAAGACACAGATAAGACTGATGTAATAAGAAAGGAATGGGACGAAAACGTATATAAAGTGACAAAAATTGAGAAAGGAAATCCAAGTACATATGAAGACGGTAGAAATAGAATATACCTGATGGACACGGCTAAAGAAAATGAAATAGAAAACTTAATAATAAAAAAACTTAGAGAACAAAAACCGATAGTTGATAGTATACTTGAAAAGGGACAAGTTGGACCGGGTAAGGTCATATATACTGTAGATAGAACTATAATAAGAAGCGGAGAAATAGAAAATATAGACAAGGAGAACGAAAGGGAAACCTTTACCTTCCTTGTAGGAAGTCAAGTAGAAGACGTTGATACAGATCCTAAAAATATGAAGAAAATGATGGAAACTCTAGAAAACCTCCGGGTAGTTATGAGTAAAGAAAAAATTAAAGAAGCGGTGGTAGCGACTACGACTACAATAGAAATATGCCTATTAAGAAAAATGATAGAAGTGGTATTCTGCAAAGACGAGCTAGAAATAACTATACTGGTAACCGGGAAAAAATATAGAGAGGAAGTTGAAGGAGAGGAAGCCTGGCAGATGCAGAGAAGCAGAAGTAAAAGAAAAGAGGGGCAAGTTATAGAAATTCGACCTAACGAAAAGGAGGAATACAGCTATGCCTCGATAATGAAAACAATGAAGGAAAAGGTCCAGGTCGAAGATATAGGAATCGATATCAGTAAGGTAACTAAAACAAGAGGGGGTAACGTTAGAATCACGTTTAAAGAAAAGAAAGAAGGGGCGATGCAAGAATTTAAAGAGAAGACCATGAAGGAGCTGGGAAAGGAAGGAACGATGACTAAAAATGGAAGGAGTAATCAAATAATCATTATCCGGGATATTGATATGATAACAACCAAGGAAGACATTAGAGAGGCCCTGTGTAAAAGCCTACAAATAACGACTGAAGATATAAAAGTGCATACCCTAAAAGAGAATCTAAAGGGAGTGGAACAAGTGGCTACAGTTGAGGTAGCAAAGGAGTTTGCAAAGATGCTACTACAGAAACAGAAGGTTAAGATTGGTTGGACGAGATGTGGAGTGTACGAGCTACTACATCCAACCAGCTGCTATAGATGTCATAAACACGGACACATAGGAAAGGACTGCACTCAAGACGTGAATGAGATGAGAGATAAGTGTCTGCGGACAGAAGGGGCATAAAAGAAGTGACTGCAAAAATGAGCTCTTTTGTATTGAGTGTCAAAAGGAGGGGCATGCATCGGCTACCATGAAGTGTCCGAACTACAGAGATGCAGTAAGACAAATGAAAGAAAGGAAACAGCAAGGAGGGTACAACTCAGGAAATAGAGGGGCCCACAGAAAAAAATCGCAGATAGAAAGAAGCGAGAATATGGACCTCCAAAATGATACTGCTACAAATTAATCTAAATAGAAGAAGGCCTGCACACCATCTTATGCAAAAGGCAGTGCAGGAGTATAAAATAGACGTGGTACTAGTAAGTGAACCAAACATTAACATAATTAAAAATGGACCATGGTTTAGAAACAAAGATGATGAGGTGGCTATCAGAGTATATGGGAGTGAAGTGAAAGTGAGGGAGTCAGGAAGTGAAGCGGGACTTGTATGGATTAAAACAAAAGAATATATAATATACTCTTGCTATTATTCCCCAAATGTAGATATAGGTACCTACGAGAATAGCATAGAAAAACTGAAGGAAAGTATGAGGAATCAAGGAAGAGGACATAAAGTAATCGTTGGCGGCGATTTTAATGCAAAATCGTACGCGTGGGGATCCACTGAATATGATAGAAGAGGAAACTTAATAACAGAATGGCTGGCCGAGGATAATCTGCAAGTCCTAAATAATGGAAATAAACCTACCTTTATAAGGGGAAATAGCATGTCAAGAATTGATATCACGTTCTGCACGGAAAGTATGTTTCGTAATGTAATAGCATGGGAGGTACTAGAAGATGAAAACATGAGCGACCATCAGTATATTAGGTATGAAGTTACAAACAATATAAGCATAACAGGAGATCAAAGAAACATGCGAACGAAGAGGAGAGGATGGAAAATTGAAGAAGGAAAGATGCGGGACTTTGAGAAGGAAGTAGAAAAACAAATAGGAGACTACGATAAAAAAGAAAATAGTGACGACATTGCGGGAGACTGCACTAAATTAATATCAAATGCCTGTGACAAGGTATTCAAGAAGAAGATGATGATGAAGAAAAGTAGACGACAGTTGTACTGGTGGAACGATAATATAGCCGAATTGAGAAGAGCATGTAACAGAAGCAAGAGAGCCTTGGTGAGATGCAACGGCAGAAGAACCTCTACTCAGCAGGAAAAAAGTCAACTGCATGATGAATATGCAGGAAGACGCAAAGAATTGAGGAAGTACATTAAGAAAGCTCAAGAAGAAGCGTGAAGGAAAGTATGTGAGGAGGTCAACAATAACCCATGGGGAGAAGGATATAGAATAGTTGCAAGAAAGCTCAGGTATGCTCCTAAAATTGAATTGGATGAGGATCAAAGAATGGAACAGGCCAGGAAATTATTCCCGGAAGATAGGGAATACGACTGGGAGGAGATACTATCTGACATAGAAGGAAATGAGCCTGAGGAGTTTACAGAAGAAGAACTGTTGCTAGCAGTCTCAAAAACCAAAAATAAGAAGGCACCGGAGCCAGACGGAATCCCCCCCGAAGTAGTCAAAGCGATAACACTAAAACATCCTGCATACTGCGTACGTATCTTCAATCAATTATTAAGCATGAGGGCTTTCCCAGATCTATGGAAAATGGCAAGTCTGGTGCTTATAGAAAAACCCAAAAAGAAAGAGGAAGGTCAGGACCCATATGCCTACTAAATACAATGGCTAAGCTATACGAGAGATTACTTGCCAACAGAATAGTGAATGAATTAGAAAGCAAAGAAGACCTTTCAGACAAACAATATGGCTTTAGAAAGGGTAGAAGCACCGTGGACGATATGAAGACCATAATGAGAATGGCGGCGAACGTAAACACGGGAAACTACAAGAATAGAGAGCTACTAGTGATGATAGCCATTGACGTGGAAAATGCTTTTAATACAGCACCTTGGAATGGTATAATGCGAGAAATGAAGGCAAAAAATATCAGTAAGTACCTAATAGAAATTGTAGGATGCTATTTAAAAAACAGGTGGCTGGAAGTCACAGAAGGTACAAAGATGAAGGTAACAAGAGGGGTACCCCAGGGGTCAATACTGGGGCCCCTCTTGTGGAATATCTATTATGATGGGTTACTAAAAATGCAGACGTCAGAGGGCGTAACCGCGATAGGATACGCTGATGACGTAGTGTTGCTAGTAAGAGGAAGAGATGAGAAACAAATGAAAAGTAGAGCCAGGAGAGCACTAAAAAAGGTAGATGATTGGATGAGGGAAAGGCGGCTTAAGATGGCACCGCAAAAAACGGAAATGGTGCTGTTAGTGGCAAGAAGGAAAATTAAAGAAATGGAAATTAATATCAACGATGCAAGTATTAAATCAACAGAAGCCCTAAAGTACCTGGGAGTAATGTTCAATAGAAACATGACAATGACTGAGCATGTCATACACACTACAAAAAAGGCAGAAGCAGTGGTACAGAATAATGCCCAGAATTGGAGGAGCGAAGAGTAGTAAGAGAAGAGTGATTGCGACCGTGGTATACTCCATTGTCTTGTATGAGGCACCAATTTGGAGGAAGGCCATAGAGTATAAGAAATATAGGCAAATGCTAGAAAGGATACAGCGTAGGCTGATGATCGCAATTGGAGGAGCATACAGAACGACATCCACGGAAGCGTTACAGGCAATTACCGGAACAACTCCGCTGGACCTGATGGTGGAAGAAAGAGTAAAAACCTACGAAAGGACGAATGGAATTGGGAAGACGGAAATCAAGGAGGAGATAATAAGTAAGTGGCAGACCAGATGGAGTGCACTGGAAGGAAAGGCAGAGTGGACTAGGAAGTTAATACCAGATATAAGCAAATGGGTCAAGAGGAAACACGGGGAAATGGAATACCACATGGCGCAAGTGTTTACAGGGCATGGATGTTTCAACCAATATCTGAGGCGTATTGGGAAAGCAGAGAACGAAGAATGCTGGTATTGTGTAGAAAGAGATACAGCCGAACACACCATGTTTAGATGCATCCGATGGGAAAGAGAAAGAAATATGGTGGAAAGGGCAATTGGGGAAAATATTACAAAGGATAATCTAATAAATATAATGCTAAGAAGTGAAGAGGCATGGGAGAACATACATAAATTTATAAAGAAAATTATGTTGACGAAGGAAGAGGATGAAAGGGTAAGAAAAGCTGAGGAAACTTAATTGCCGGACAAAAAACAATGGGAACTAAAGAGTGATCTTGAAGTAATGCCACAGCAGTCCCGAGGTTACCCTTGCTCATCCATGGAGGGGTTTTAGTGGGTAGAAATCCCACAGTCCCCCGCGGAATAGAAGATCTTCCCGCGGGGACCCTAAGAAGATTTCCCCTCCAAAAAAAAAAAAAAAAGGTTAAGTAAGGTTAGGTTAGGTGGTGCGCAGTGTGACTTGTTATTAGCCTTCGGTGAGGTACGCTGCGCGGCGCCCCGCCGAAGGCCCCAGAGTGTTTTCCACGAAGAAAAATTTTTTTCACGCTTTGCAATTAATTTTCAGTCGGATGGTCCCTTAGTTTCGTATATATTTTGCTTATGGCTGGAGGGCGTTTTTCAAAAACTTTATAGTGCTGTATCTCAGTAACCATTGGTTTAGGTTAGGTTAGGTTAGGATAGGTTAGGTTAGGTAAGGTTAGGTTAAGTTAGGTTAGGTTAGTTTAGGTTAGGTAAGGTTAGGTTAGGTGGCGCGCAGTGTGACTTGTTATTGGCCTTCGGTGAGGTACGCTGCGCGGCGCCCCGCCGAAGGCCCCAGAGTGTATTCCACAAGAAAAATTTTATAAAAAAAAACTTTATAGTGCTGTATCTCAGTAACCATTGGTCTGCCTCGAATGTCTCCAGCTGCAATATTGTTCAGCTCGACGAGACGCGTCAATGGTGTATAGCACATGTCGATCGGAGTTGGTCGCTAAACTAGATTAGGTTAGGTTAAGTTATGTTAGGTAAGGTTAGGTGGCGCGCAGTGTGATTTATTATTAGAGATCCTGTATATAGTTTACTAAGAGTTGGGCAAACAGCCTGCTTTGACAAACATTTTTGATCCACATTAGTTAATTGACATATGTCGAACAAAGAGGTTATGTGAACCAATCTTGCTGACTTGCTTTTGATGGGAGAGTTTTCAGGGTATTAATCATTTTCAAGATCTTTATAACCGACTATTTGGAATATACGGTCAATTTAGTTAAAATTTAGAATTGCATGTGTGAAACTATCGCTCGTAGCATGTTACAAAATATGCAAAAATGCTACATTTATCACACATGCCTTGTAAAAAGTGATCCAAACCAATCAAAATGTATCCCGCTGTTTGCTCAACTCTTAGTAACCTACATACAGGGACTCTATTTATTATTAGCCTTCGGTGAGGTACGCTGCGCGAAGCACTGCGCGGCTCTCCGCCAAAGGCCCCAGAGTGTTTTCCACGAAGAAAAAATTTATAAAAAAAACTTTATAGTGCTATATCTCGGTAACCATTGGTCTGACCCGAATGTCCCCCGCAGCAATATTGTTCAGCTCGACGAGACGTGTCGAATGGTGTATAGCACATGTCGATCGGAGTTGGTCGCTAAACTAGATTCTTACCGAAAAAAGAGCGTCTGGGTGGCAAACGAAAACTAAAATCCAATGCTGTATACCTGCATTTTTGAGCCCGTGCGTGCACGTCATCAATCCGCCTTTTAGTAAGGCTGTCGGTACCAACATTTGAAAAATATAAAACTACTTTTTGTTTTCAATAAAACAATGATGAAAATTGCTTTTGCTAATAATATAGCTTAATATATTGCTAAGCCGTACATTTTGTTGTTTTAATATTTCATAATTTCCATGAACAATAGCAAAAATTATAATATGTCGGGGTACTTTGTGTTTTCAAGTTCTGCTCAGGGAGTTAATACGTACACATGTCACTCTTTAAAACGACTTATCGAGAGATCCAAAAAAAGCTGTTCCTCAGCGGGCTGTAGAAATTCAACGTATGAATAATATGTTGGTGACACTGTACGTCAATGTCAAATTCGAGGTTATCAGGTTAGGTTTTCCGTCAGTTATGACACAAAGTGACGCAAATCCTAACCTGCTAACCTCGAATTTGACATTGACGTACAGTGTCACCAACATATTATTCATACGTTGAATTTCCACAGCCCGCTGAAGAACAGTTTTTTTTTTTGGATCTCTTGATATTTGTTATAGTGGTTTTGACAGATGTTGACAGTGACATATAGTTTAGCTTTGCATTTTAAAAATCCGTTGTTTGCATAACGAACATTGCGAACAAGTTATACTGTCGTTTTTTCACTGCTACAAATTACTTTGCGGAAGAGTTTAGCTGCTGGAAACGGGTTGTGAACTCTAAGCTAAAATGTCGACCGCCTTGTCCACCTGTAATATACTTACTTACTTAATCCTAGGACCTTTCTACCCTTGCGGGTGTATGGTCAGGGAGTGTGGGTAGGGTTTTATTATGTCTTCGGTATCTTTCTCCATTTCCGTTCCCATTCTTGCCTATTTTGTACTCTATGCCTCCCTTAAAGGCTGCATTCCTAACTTCTTCCCTCCACGAATTTCTCGGCCTTCCTTTCGTTTTCTTTTTATGTGTGCGTGCTTCAAATATTCTTCTCACCGTCTTATCTTTTACCATCCTCATTACATGCTCTAACCATCTCAACTGCCCTTCTTCTATCGTATCATAATTCGTAATATAATGACCAACTACATTAATCGAAACTTTCTAATGTTTTGGTGTTACAGAGAGTTGCCAATGCTTTAAATTTAAGCATACGAACAGTCTCTTTTATTTCGCAGACCTGCTAATCTGGTGAACTTCTGCGTAGCCCTAAAAAAACAAAAAACCGAGACAGACCTGTAAGTGATGTCGATGATTTTGATCAGGTTGCGATTCGTAATGCTGTATACACCAAGGTTCAAAATAGTAAGTTGGTATTACTCTAATGATAAAAATGTAAAAAGTATTTGAATTTTGGTTGCTACAAAGTTTGCCGTTTTTAGAGAAATACATTACCCAAAAAACACTTTCGCAACTTTTAAGAGAAAAAGATATCATTCATGGTTCAATTAGTTCGTTGAGAAAAATTCTTCACAACATTGGTTTTCGTTATAAGAAAGATGACCCTCGCGTGAAAAATTTGCAAGCTGAAAGTGGGCGCCTATGTTTATTTTTAGATGAAACTTGGGTATTTGAAAATGGAACAATTTGCAAATCATGGCAAGATGACGATGTAAGAAGCGTACGAAAAATTAAACCAGAAGGACGCAGGTAAATGAGTTATTAATTGTAGTAAACAACTATGTAATTCATGCTTGAATTGTTATAGATATATAGTACTTCATGCAGGAAGCAGTGAAGGTTTTATTCCTGAAGCATCATTAATTTTTGCTTCAAAAATCAAAGATGCTGACTACCATGGTGAAATGAACAAAGAAAATTTTCTAAAGTGGTTTAGCGAGCGATTATTGCAAAAATTGGAAGAACCTTCTATTATTATTATGGATAATCCGAGTTACCACAGTAGTTTAATAGAAAAATTGCCAAACTCTTCCTGGAAAAAGGCAGAAATACAAAATGATTTATTTGATTTAGTTGTTAAAATACTGCGCAATTCCAATTATTATTCTTTGTTATAATATGTAAATTATTTTACTATTATAGTCAATTTATTCTTGATTTTATGTGGTACTCAATACAATGTTTTTATTAAAATAAATCGAGCAAAATATTTTTAATTGATTTTAAGTTGAGCACGAAAAATTACATAAATACCTGCAGAGTATTATAAGTAGCCTCAACAGGTAAATAACATATACAGTAAAGACAGCAAGTAAGCAAAGTATCAGTTACAGGAAAATGCGCCTAATCCGTATACCTGAAGTGCGCCAATTCATTTCACACAAGCTACACAAGTTTTTAAAGTGCTGATTTTCTAAGGTAGTTTGGTCATTTAATTTTACATTAATTGATAGTTGTCAACATTTACAATAAAATTTTATGTAAATTAATATGATGTTAGTCTTTAGTTTTCCTGTTGTGGTTTTTTCTTTCATCTTTAAAATTTTAATTTAATATATTCATTCAATTCTAACTGTTAAAGTTGTATTTTATCTACCTTCACTTCACGTTAAAATGCAATTTTATCGTCTAGGCGACAAAAAATTACATATTCACATTGTTGGTAGCACTGCCAACCTCATATAAACATACTAGGATATGATGTCATCAATATGGTATGACGTGCACGCACGGGCTCAAAAATTCAGGTATACCTACTTCGTTTATGTTGTCACAACTCTTTATCAAAGATTAAGTACTTATATAGGATCTGTAGTAGCTACCTGCCGGTGTAGTTTTCGTAAACGCTTTAAATTAACCATTTTCTGAGATTGTTAAAGAGACAAGTAATTAAATTCATACGTGACATCATATATGTAATACTTACTATAGAGTGCTGTATTAACCAGGCAAGCTTATCCCACTAGATTTTGTGTCACAGGGATTTTAGCGCCAAGCCGTTGGCTGCGCTGACCGGTAACCGTGCGTTCTGTCGTCTGTCAACCAAGCAAGACTAGAAACCGTTGGAGCACGTGATGTTTGATCCAGACGAACACTGCATGCTGATTTAAATCTTGGTGCATTCCATTACGATGCTAATTATAATTACAGTCTTCATCCAAGTGTGGTTATTTAAATCTATAAACAGTGTGTAGGTGTTGTTCTATGCTGTCAACTGTATCTGTCAGTTCTATTGAGTTCTGTCACTCGTCAGTGTTGTTTGAACTAAGGTACTATTAATGTTCTCTGGTTTTAACCACGTGCGTGTTAGTTAACAGTGTTTTCGTTTAGATTTTTGCTACTTTCTTTTTATTTGTTTAAAAACCAATCTTTTTTAAGACGGATAAAATTAAATGACAGGATCCTTGTTTTTCCGACTTCCCGTATGCTATTTGGAAAGTAACTAGAATTTGAATTTGCCGCCACTTTCAGTAACTCAAAATGGCGGACGAGCTTGCTCGTATAAATATAGTACCTTAACTTACTATATTGCTAGCGGCTATGAGTGGGAAACTCACATAGGAAGTGAGACAGACAACCAACTCTTCAATGTATAATGGTGAGCTGTGCGCAAGCGCGGCGGCGTCGTCCACCCAATGGGGAAGTTGTCAAGTTTAAAATTCGCTTCTAAAGGCGGAGTTTGAATTCTCACGCATGCGCACGAGACGTGTTATACTCTAAGTGAAACTATGTCGGCGCCGTAATGTTTTCGGGCGTTCCGAGGCCCTACTAGCAATATATGTATAATACATATATGGGTGACATACTAAAACGTGCTAACCTCGAATTTGACATAGACTTACAGTGCCACCAACATATTATTCATACAGCAAACATTTCAAAGCCAAGCTTGATTTCGTTTTCTCACATGTTATTTGTGGTCAAAACTTATCAAGGGTAATACCACAAAAGGTGAAAATTTTTTGAGAATTTTTTTGTTTACATGCAAATTATGGCGTTTAAATTTCTCGAAACCAAAACTGCGTTAAAAATTCCGCGAGACCGCAGGTCGAGTGGAATTTGAGCAGTTTTTGTTGAGAGAAATTTGCAATAATTTGCATGTTGACGAAAAAAATTCTCTTAAAAAATTTTAGCTTGAGTGGTATTTGGAAAGATTATTCAACAATATGGGTAGATGACTTTTACCGTGTTCGACAGCACACATTTTTAACGTTTTCCAGTATTAATTTTATACTGGAACTTCCAACACAATTATGAGTTTTTAGAACGACGCTGATTTGCAAACTTTGACTCTGACGTTTTGGTGAAATGTCAGTCAAAGGCTACTCACTAAATTGAAATCATTGAAACCAATCGGGCTAGCGTGAAAACACTGTGACATTACGTGTTTTCAATGACAGTCCATTTTGATTTGCCGTTTCTGACCAATTGAACAATTTTCATTGGTTCGTTCATTATAGTATTGAATAATCAAGGGTAATACTACAAAAGGTGAAAATTTTTTGAGAATTTTTTCGTTCACATGCAAATTATTGTGTTTAAATTTCGCGAAACCAAAACTGCGTTAAAAATTTCGCGAGACCGCAGGTCGAGTGGAATTTGAGCAGTTTTTGTTGAGAGAAATTTGCAATAATCTGCATGTTAAATAAAAAAAATCTATTACAAAATTTTACCTTGAGTGGTATTTGGAAAGATTATTCAACAATATGGGTATATGACTTTCATCGTGTTCGACAGCACACATTTTTAACGTTTTCTATTATTAATTCAATACTGGAGCTTCTAACACGATTATTATGAGTTTTTAGAACGACGCCGATTTGAAAACTTCAGTTAGACGTTTTGGTGAAATGTCTAACTCACTAAATTGAAATCATTGAAACGAATTGAGCTCGCGTGAAAACACTGCGACATTAGGTGTTTTCAAGGACAGTCAATTTTGATTGGCCGCTTCTGACAAATTGAACAATTTTCATTGGTTCTTTCATTATAGTGTTGAATAATCAAGGGTAATACCACAAAAGGTGAAAATTTTTTGAGAATTTTTTTCGTTAACATGCAAAGTATCGCGTTTAAATTTCTCGAAACCAAAAATGCGTTAAAAATTGAAAAATTGACGAAAAAAATTCTCTTAAAAATTTTTGCCTTGAGTGGTATTTGGAAAGATTATTCAACAATATGGGTAGATGACTTTTACCGTGTTCGACAGCACACATTTTTCCACTATTAATTTAATACTGGAGCTTCCAATAAGATGATTTATGAGTTTTTAGAACGACGCCGATTTGAAAACATCACTTTGACGTTTTGGCGAAATGTCAGTCAAAGGCTACTCACTAAATTGAAATCATTGAAACCAATCGGGATCGCGTGAAAACACTGCGACATTAGGTGTTTTCAAAGACAGTCAATTTTGATTGGCCGTTTCTGACAAATTGAACAATTTTCATTGGTTCGTTCATTATAGTGTTGAATAATCATAATGATACAGTATGATCTATAACTTTCAACGTCTAGAGGGCTGTGAAATTATTTTGTCAAAAAATTTTTTTTGCAATCGTGGTAGTAGTCCAGTCATTAAAAGGAAATAAAACGGATTTGCTTACAAAAGGTCATGAAGTTTTAAAACTTGGCAGGAATGTCGACCCATATGCCCTAACGATGGCTCTTAATTTGCGACCTCGGGAGGTCGCCGCTCGCGCAGCCATCTTGGAAAAATGGCGCCCGAAAACAGTTTTTGAGGTATAACTCCGTTCCTGTTAATCCTATGCAAAAAAGTTCTAATTATAAATTAAAGAGGATAATATTTTCTACAAAACAACACTTATAACATTTTCTCGTCAGATTGATAGTTTTCGAGTTAGCGGGATGGGAAGTAGAGCGAAAATTTCGAATTCGCGAAAAAACTGCGTTTTCACACGAATTTTTTCACTTTATTTATTTTTACCTAACAAAATTACTAGTATATCCATTACATACAATGACACGTGGGACCCCAACACCATGCACTGTTCCAATGAAAGTCCCCCAATAGGGCGGATCTACTCGCCATGGACAATGCGGAAAGTTGGTCATTGGACTTGTGTTAAGGTGGAACAACGTTGTTAAAGTGACAGCATATTACGATATTTGTTATATTATGGTAAATGTCGTCATATGCTGTCATGTTTACAACGTTGGGTTACGTTTACACACATGCACAATGCCAGTTGTTTGTATCCGCCGAAGAATATTTATTTCCACGTTGGAACGCATGTAAACCGCTACCGCATGTACGTTTTCAAATCTGCGCGAGATAAAGAGAGACCATACTGAGTACCAACCAAATCTTCTTTGTACAAAGCATTCATGCCCATTGATCCACCTGAACAACAGAGCCGAAGCTTTCATTTCTGGATGGTGGATTTTTGTTGCACCGAGTGGTATGGCATCGCAACGATTCGTTCGGAACAATTTGTATACTTTATGTGGAATACGTTAAGCGGCACTAAGGATCAAACGCATGTATAGTTTTTGACGGTTATCCGGATAACTTCGATAGCATGAGCACGAAAAGCGCGGAAAGACATCGATGTTTCAGGTCGCAAACCTGCGCTGATAGCGTTTTCGATGAAGCAATGATTTCCACTGTTTCGCAAGAAAAGTTTCTGCCCACCGATTAGAACAAAAAGCGTTTAATTCCTATGTTAATGAAGAAGTTTGAAGAGCATGGTTATACAGTAAAGCAATCCGTGGAGGATGCGGATTTGCTCATAGTCCAAACAGCGCTCGATATGTTCTCTTCATATCCGTTTGTTTATGTTGTAGGGGAAGACATAGATCTATTGGTTCCGTTAACCGCAAGGGCACGAGATCATGCCAATGTTTTTTTGCGGAAACCAGCCAGAGAAAAGATTGCGGAACAGATATTTTCTGGGCAAAGCCTCAACTACAAGGATACCGTAGCGAAGAATTTTCAGTTTCTCCATGCATTCAGTGGCTGCGATACCACCTGTGCTCTGTTCAACCAGGGGAAAATCAAATTTTTCAACCTCCTTAAAAAAAACGACAAGTTGGCTAATACTATTAAAATCTTTCAGCATCCAGAAGCAGACGTTAATGCTCTCGCTACAGCTGCAGTGCATCGCATGAAAACGACTCATTGGATTCCCTCCAATACGAATGTTTTGTAAAGGCTCTTTCCAAAAACAAATTTAACCTTACCTCCCTGCCTCCGACAGAAGATTCTGCACGTCAGCATTGCCTACGGACATATCATCAAGTTCAGATGTGGAATGGCATTACGAAAAACCCGGAGGAATACGGTTGGCAGAAAACAAGAACAGGGCTTAATGTTGTTCGCACAACACAACAGCCAGCCCCCGACATACTTCTCCAGTCAATTTCTTGCAGATGTAAAAAAGGCTGTGTGGCGGCATGCGGGTGTCGGAAGATCGGGTTAAAATGTTCGGCACCCTTTTTCTATTGCAATGGTGTAGCTTGTGAAAACATTCCTGACATTGTAGAAGATTCTGACGAAGAGGACGACAATGAGGCTGCAGATATTCTTGACTCCTTACAAATGTACGAGGAGAATGAAAGAGAAGAAGAAGAGGCTGGTGACTCTAAAAAATCATTTGCGCCAAAACTATCGCAACGTGCAAAGCTGCGGAAAAGCAAGTAGGTAATCAATTCGATTGTGGATTAGGCCTTCTGGGGAAACCACGTAAAAAAACGCGCCGATGCACTCTACCTCATGGGTGGTGTAGAAACGAGTTGCAATATGTATTGGTTTTAATAATGTTTCTGTACAACAAACTATAGATAAGTTAATTTGTGGTTAATGTAAAAAAACTGTTGAAAATACAGATTTTTTGCGAATTCAAAATGTTCGTTTTAGTTCTAAGCCCTTTACCTCGAAAGCTAACGATCTGACAAAAAAATATTATTAGTATTGTTTAGCAGCAAATTTTATTCTCTTTAATTTATCATCAGAACTTTTTTGCATAGGATTAACAGGAACGGAGTTAAACGCCAAAAACTGTTTTTGGGCGCCATTTTTCCAAGATGGCGGCGCGAGCGGCGACCTCCCGAGGTCGCAAATTAAGAGCCATAGTTAGGGCATATGGGTCGACATTCCTGCCAAGTTTCAAAACTTCATGACCTTTTGTAACCTAAAATATTATAATGACTGGACTATCTGGCATACTCCGTTCTTAATTTTCTAAGCATATAGTTCATATCTATATTGTCCTCGGCAAATAACACTTGATCATCTGCAAAGTGCAGTGAGTACAAGTAGTCATCTTGGATTTGTATGCCCATGTTTCTGCAATAACGTTTCCATTGCGTTAGGGCAGTTTGCAAATATATCTTAAATAGAGTAGGCGCTAAGCAGCACCCTTGCCTCAGACCCTTCGTAACAGTGAATTTTTCTGATAGTGTTGTTCCTATCTTGACTTGACTTGTAATATCTGTATATAAGTTTCTTATTGCTTTGATGTACGTTACATTTATGTCTGCATTGTTCATTGTGGCCCATACTCTCTTTAAGGGCACACTATCGTATGCTTTATGTAAGTCGATAAAGGCCAGATGTGTTTGCAAGCCACACGCTAGCCTTTTTTCTAAAAGTTGTCTAAGGGTAAAAATATTGTCCGTGCATGACCGTCCGGCTCGAAATCCGCTTTGCTCTTCTTCCTCACTGAGGTTTTCGTTAATTCTTTGACATATTATTTTGGCATACACCCGTCCTATAGAGCTTAGCACTGTAATGCCTCTGTAATTTTTGCATTCATTCTTACTGCCTTTTTTATGAATGTTGGAACCATATCCATTTTTCCAGTCTTCTGGTATTGGACCACCTTGTAAACACATGTTAAACAGCTGTGCCATTCTATCGAATATTGGTTGTGGTGCGTTTTTCAATAGTTCTATTGGGATTCCCCCCGGTCCAGCCGATTTTCCGTTTTTAAACCTCTTTATTGTATTTTGAACTTCTCCCGCTGTTATTAGTTCTGGATCTTCTTGATTTATCGTTTCATTTCCGTCTTTTGTATTTTCGATAAATTCTCTTCTATCTTCTTTAAATAATGTACTATAGTAATTAACCCATGTCTTTTTAGTTATTAGTTGTAGATTTATTTTATTTTTTTCATTGTTTCGTAGTCTGTTGATACATTTCCACGATTCGCTGGACTTGGTTCCACCCATGTATCTGTTTATTTCACTACATTTTTCTTCCCACATCCGGTTGCTCTCTTTAATTATGCACTTTTTGGTTTCTCTGCTTTGTCTTGCGTAGTTTTTTCTGTCTTCCATATCCCTGCTGTTTAACCATTTATGATATGCTTCCTTTTTATCTTTTATAAGTTTTTCTATCTCTTCGTTCCACCAATATGGCTTGTTCCCTTTATTATATATACTTCTACGTATGCCTAAACTTTCACCTGCTGCTTGGTGAATTTTGTCCTTTAGTAGATTATACAGTTCAGTTGGTGTAAACTCTTCTTCAGGTATGGTGGACATTTTCGTTGCCAATCTTAACTTATATAAGAATACACTTGATTCATGTTTTAGTGTTTCGATATTGTACTGCGGCTCTTGAATTCTCACTTCTCCTTTTTCTACTTCTGTTTGTTCTTGAACGTTTGAATAGGGGAAATATATTCGTGATCTTAGTAAAAGATGATCAGTTCCACATTCTGCTCCTCGTTGTGCTCGGACATCATTTACAATGAGACGGCTTCTTTGTTTTGTTATTATGTAGTCGATGCTTGATCGTAGTTTTTTCGTTGGTTGCGTCCATGTGTATCTATGTATTAATTTGTGTTGATAAAAGCCATTTAATATTTTAAGGCTATGTTCTTCGCAGAATTCACTTAGTCTTTCTCCGTTTTCATTTTCTGTTTGCTCCCCATACTGTCCAACTACTTTACTATCTTCTTTGTGTCCCGTCCTCGCATTGAAGTCTCCCATCAAAATGTATTCTTTTCTATTTTGGAGTTTTTCTATAGTCGTTGTGAGATTATCATAAAATGTATCTTTTTCTTCCTTGCTGGCATTATCGGTGGGTGCATATACCCCAATTATGGTGCAGCCATAGCCCTTTAACTTTATGTCCATCCTGATTATTCTGTCTGTTACCGCTTCCCATGATGTTATACATTTTTATACTTTTTCCTTATAGCGATAGATACTCCTCGCTTTGCTCTTTGATCGTTATTTACTCCACTCCATAAATGAATATAATCTCCTACTTCTTCACATCCGTTTCCCTTTTTCTTTGTTTCAGTTAGTACCGTAATGTCCATTTCGTACCTTTGTAATTCTTGCAATACATCTGGTTGTTTCGTGCGAAGTCCTTGAATATTCCATGTGCCGATATTCATAGTCCGTTTCCGTTTGCCATGTCGTGTTCCGTTATTCCGTGCCAATTTCCGAGGACTAATTTGGGGATTTTTAGCCTTTTTTCAGATTTTACGGATACTGGGGTGCTGGCCCAACGCTCCAACCTCCTACCAGGAGGACCAGGTGATTTTTATTCATGGTTTTCTACCACTAGATTGGCTGTCTTTCTTGACTTAAGAGTCCAATCTACCCTTGGTTTAGGATGAAGGAGGGATAAAATGGGGGGTGGGTAGGATTAGGGTTAAGGGCATGGTTTCCTGGTAAGTTGGAAGTGGAGGAAGCCATGAGCTCGTGTGGGCAAGGTCGCTAGTCCTTGAAGTAGGTCTGTCTTTTACCAGGATCGTAAAGAAGTACCTACCCACTACCCATAGAAGAAGTACTTTCCTTAAATGAAAACCCTCATTTTCGAACGCAAACTGAGCATTTCGCGTTCTAGATACACAAATAACTATTTACAAGGGTGGGCGCCATGCAACAGCCTTGTAATAGCCCTTTAGTAGTATCGAAGCTCTTATCTACTTGGTTTCTCATTTTCATGGCTGACGTGGTATTGTTATACAGGGCGTTTACTGGAACTCTGACCACGCTTTGCAGGCATGTTCTGCTGCTCATAACAATGATAACAGTTTATACAGGACATGTCCGCAAATATTTCCTAAAACAGATATACGCCCTTGAAATTTTAAAATTAAATAAGATGGCAGCATTCCTGCCTTCATTCCAATACTATTGTCTTCGACATCGCTACATAAGCTGCAACTTCGGAAATGAGCATAAATATAGTATGATCAAAAATTATTTTTATCTAGTATGGCTGTGAAATAGTTTCTAATTTATGAACGCAATTAAAGAGCGTTCTTTTAAATTTAACTTTGAAGTCGGCGTTGAAGACTTCATTGTGAACGTACCACATCAGCTGTTTCAACCGAACGTCACTTTGCGTTTGCTGTCATTTAGTAAATTGTGTGTTCCGTTAATTAAATATCTACGTATCTAAGTACAGTACAGCTTGTTTTAATAATTTTAGCTGAAACAGAATCTGTCTTTACAGAACATCAGCTTCTCTAGACAGACGTGTTTTGTAATCTCCACCTGTCAGTTAATTGTGTTTGTTAATGTAAGCTCTTCAATTAAAATGGTTTTTCTAAAAGAACATAAAATTGTTAATATCGAATCCTATTTTCGTAACGGCCATCGAGTTGATGGAATATAGCAGTACTCAATCCATGATTGTTTTGAAGAGTTTGGGCCGGAATTTCCAAATCTTGCGTTGCATTATAACACTTTTTGTAGTTCTTTGAATCGTTGTGTTGAAGTTTTTTAAAGGACTAGAATCGTTTCAAGTAAAGAAGGCAGCTCTAATTTTCTGAGAAGAACGGCAGAATAACTGAAAATGTAAGAGGGATCATGGAAAATGCTCCTTGAAAGTCCGTAGGCCATTTGTCTCAACAAGTTCAGTTATCAGTTCGCACCTGCCATAAAATATCAAAGAAAGCATGCATGTCTATCGTTGCCAGTCTGTACAACAATTACACCAAGCTGATTATCCCCAGCGTGTCGAATAAAGTCAGTGATTCTCAAATACCTTCAATGACGACTTAAAGGAGAATACTTTTTTTACGGACGAGGCCTGGTTTTATTTACATGGATACACTAATTCTCAAAACATGCGTTGACGGAGTTCGGAGAAGCCTAATTTTATGGTAGAGACGCCTCTTCATCTTGAAAAAATAGGTGTGTGATTGGCTATTTTAAGGCGTAGCATAACTGGGCCACACTTCTTTGAAGGTAAAAGTAAGACGAAAGTGTTTGTTAATTGAAAAATCAACGAAGAATTTTTCAAGCACTTTGACTGCAGAAAGGTATCGAGAAAATACTTTACCACTCTCGTTCATGGCGATGGACTCGGTTTGTTTTTTTTTTCAACTAAACGGGGCCACTGCACATATAACACATGATACCTTAAATATGGTACGAGAATATTTCAACAGAGGGATTATCATTAGTCGAAATGCAACGATACCTTATCCTGCCAGATCTTACGACTTCACGCCATTGTATTTCTTTCTATGGCCGTAATTTAAAAAATCCATTTTCCAGCATCCAATACATGACCTAAATGAACTTCAGCGCAGAATATTGGAAAAAAATTATGAAATTAATAGCAATCCCAATATGTTAATAAATGTAAGCAATGGGATTGTGCGAAGAGTTTGAGCGTGCATGGGTGAGGGCCGTGAACATTTTGATCACTTGTTAGGAATGATTTTTTATTACAATAAATTGCAGTTAAGTTATTACCATTTGATGAAAATGTACTGCTTTAAAGTTAGTTTTAAACGTCTGCATTTGAATGCGTTCTTATTAAATCTGTTTATAAAAGTAGGGTTAGGTACGTTAGTGATATGTTCCCAATGAACACCCAATATAAGTCACTTAAAAAATATATGTCAAAATTGCAATTTTTTCACGTAGTGTGGGGAATGTAGTGTAATTCTATGAACAAAATCGTTTAGATAAGTGGTCGTTATCTGCATATAACGCTTTTCTGCATAGCAACAGAAAATCATTTAAGAAAGAGGTACATACTTGTCTAAATAGTACCACTTTTATGAATAGCAACGCATTGTTTAATTTTTAAATGCACACATTTTCACATGATTTTTTATACTTTGATATCAATATTTTTAGGCTTTTCCTATAGCAACTAAAAAGATAGCATGTGCAACACTTGAGCAAATTACACTTTTTCCAACTTGTTGTACAGGGTGGACAAATTTCGAAGTTGTCATAGAGGATCTCGTAACTATAGGAGACATGAAAAAATAGACCACCCATCCTTTCTCTCTTTTTTCGAAAAAGACTTAATGTTGAATACCAAAATTGGCTATCGTCTTTTCTTTTCGAGTTACAAAGAAAAGTTAAATTTTCGATATTCTTAAACCACTTCAATATTTTTGTAATTCTCTCGTATACGAAAGATTTTTAAATTTTCGCAAGTGAATTTTTAGTTTGAGAGAATGCAGAAACTTTTGGAGATACAATTTTCTGATAAATGGATACTAAAAAAAATCTGGTGTCATAGACGCATATAACTTCCATCTTATAATTAACCAAAAATTAGATTTGAAATTTTTTAGCATTTATCAAAAATTTTTAAAAATTACAAGTCCTACAAAAACCGCGCAAAGTAGAAAGTTAGTGGAAGAAACACATTTTCTCTAAAATTTTATGCTGAATTCAAAAATGCAATAATATACCGGGTGTTCTATTTAAAATAAGAGTTAATAAAAAAATCAAAAACAAAGGAAACCCATTTTAGAGTTATTCAACTGGAAAATTATCTATCTCACATTAATACAAATTAAAAATGTAATAAAAATATGAAGTTTGAAAATAATCGTTAAAGCCGTTTTTGAAAAAATCGAAAAAAACTGAAAAATCACAAGAGTAAACACTTATTTCCGGTTATGTGATTTCCTTCAAAAAGCTTGCTGTCGCATCTACATAGTATACAAAACTTATATATGAAGTTTCAACGCCATACCTCTTTTCGTTCTTCACATAATCTGTTCACAGACACACACCGAGACAGACGCACACACAGAGATAGATACACACAGACAAATCAATGAAAAAAATATGTCTTTTGGGTTCAGGGTTTGAGATATTCTGTTCAGGGACACACACACACACACACACACACATACAGACACACAGACAGACCAATGAAAAAAAATATATTTTTTGGGTTGAGGGGACTCTAAAACGGGAAGATCTGTTGAAAACTCAATTTCGAACCTTTGGGGTGAATCCCATACTTCTTTTATTGTAAAAGGAAGTAATTAACATCAAAGAATGTAAACTTACAGATAAAAAATTGTAAATCGTGTTACTGTTGTGACCTAGAGAGCTTGTTAATGCTCGTTGAGGAAGCCAAGCCGAGAGTTTGTGTGTTTTTTGGCTCCCCGAATTTGATAGGTTTTGTTGATAAAATTATCTTTCGTGTCTAGTTTGCGTTTTATCTATTTCTCACATCAATACACATTAAAAATTTATTAAAAATGTAAGGTTTGAAAAAAAAATCGTTGGAGCCGTTTTTGAAAAAATAGAAAAAAACTGAGAAATCACAAGTGTAAACACCATACTGCCGGATATGTGGTTTTTTTTCAAAAGCTTGCTGTCGCATCTAGATACTACACAATACGTATATATGAAGTTTCAAAGCCATACATCCTCTCGTTTTTTAGATATTCTGTTCACACGCAGACAGACAGACCAATGAACAAAAACTTTTTTTTTGTTCAGGGGACTCTAAAACGTGAAGATCTGATGAAAACTTAATTTCGAATATTTGGGATGAATCCAATTCTTCCTTTATTGTAAAAGGAAGTAAAAATCCATATGCTTTCAAATTTAACGGGTACTGTATGTTATATTATACATTCCGGTATATATCACTAGAATGGGAATAGCAATTTATGAAACAAGTGCTAAAAGTTGAGGTTTATGCACAAGACATGAAAATTATGAAACGAAGTCGAAGGCTGAGTTTCATAACATGTCTCATGCATAAACCACTTTTATCACGAGTTGTATACAATATTTTTTTCTACGACCTTAAATTTAGTGTTATTAATCCATAAATGTCGATTTAACAAAGGTTTGCATCTACGACAGTTATAATTTATGTCATAATAAACAGTAGACCTTGACGCGCAGGTGGATGTTTGTGGAGCCAGTACTGTCAAAGTCAGTTAACAAAGGTAATTATAAATACTACACATCTGACTGTATTCATTACATAACGCTTTAATTGTTTAAAAAACACTTTACCTCTAACGCAAGAAGTAACTAGAATAACTTTACAACTTCACTTCCAGTTCGAAATTGTGGTTTATAACCTCACTTCACTTTATACCACACATGCGCTAAAAGTAAACAGCTGATCTCTTTAAACACGCTAAATTATAAAAAGTCACTTTTAGTGAAACAAGCTAGTGCTAAAGGGCCTACTTTTAGTAGAGGTCGTAGAAAAAATCCTTTTCTTCACGATGCCCCAGACAACTATTGGTACCGTTTAAAAAATGCAGCTTGGTTTCATAACAGAGATTTCAAACCTTTTTTTTTAAGCTGACTACGCCACTGTATTTGTATAAAAAGTGCCTGAAGATATAATTATAGTGTATATATTTGTTATCGCTGTAATTACAAATGAAATATATACGATTTTATAAACTAACTGGTAATTAGCGCGATCCCTCCTTACCCGAGGTGGCCGAGTTTCACACTAATTTAACCTAAGTTTGTTGAAGCTTGAAATGCCCGTTCACTACATGGTAAATAGCAATTTGGCATATACCTACTGTAACACATGTGAATAAATGCGTGCAATTATAGTCCAGTTACATTAGAATTCGACTGCCGAAAAAATCCAAGTGAGCTGAAATTTTGCATACACCTTAATTTTGATATTACAAATAATGTCTCAAAAGTCCCCATCGATATCGCGCTTGCGTTTTGAATTATTCAATGCTAAAGGTAATAAAAATAAGTTTTTCGCAAATATATCGCTTTGTATGGGTCGTGTGACCTTTTTAGTTATACAAGAAATGAAGGCTAGAAAATTCTCTACAAAAAAGATAATACAGGATTTTTATGTACAACTAACCATTCAGTAAATAACACACTGTTAAGTTTTGCAGACGGGTTTTACTTCCTTTTACGATAAAGGAAGTATTGGGTTCACCACAAAAATTCGAAACTGAGATTTCAACAGATCTTCACGTTTTAGAGTCCCCAGCACTCAAAAAACGTGTTTTTGCTCATTGGTCTGTGTGTCTGTCTGTCTGTGAACAGAATATCTCAAAAACGAAAAGAGGTATGGCGTTGATATAAGTTTTGTGTACTATCTAAATGCGTCAACAAACTTTTGAGAAAAAATTCATAACCGGAAGTATGATGTTTACTCTTGTGTTTCAAAAACGGCCCTAACGATTTTTTTCAAACTTGACATTTTTATTACATTTTTAATGTGTATTGATTGAGATGGGTAATTTTACAGTTGAATTTTAGAGGCATTCAACTGGAAAATCAACCATCTCACATAAATACGCATTAAAAAACCTCTTTTCGTTTTTGAAATTCTGTTCACAGACAGACGCACGGGCTGACAGACATACAGACCAACGAACAAAACACGTTTTTTGGGTTCAGGGGACTCTAAAACCTGAAGATCTGTTGAAAACTCAATTTCGAATTTTTGGGGTGAATCCAATACTTCCTTTATCGTAAAAGGAAGTAAAACCCGTCTGCAAAACTTAACAGTGTGTTATTCAATGAATGGTTAGTTGTACTTAAAAAACCTGTATTATCTTTTTTGTAGAGAATTTCCTAGCCTTCATTTTTTGTAATAACTAAAAAGTCATACAACCCATAGAAAGCCAGATATTTGCAAAAAACTTATTTCTGTGAACTTTGACGTTGAATAACTCAAAACGCAAGCCCGATATCTATGGGGACTTTTGAGACATTATTTGTAATGTCAAAATAGAGGTGTATACACAATTTCAGTTCACTTGGATTTTTTCGGCAAGTGCTGCGGTTTTCCGGCTAATGTAACTGGACTATTAGAATTATTAACCCCTCAAGAAAAAGTAAGAAAATTGTGCAGTACGTGCCAATGGAAGTTTTGGTGCAAGAACAACTAATCAAGTATTTGGAAGAAAATAAAATATCTTATGAGGGCCAATCAGGATTTAGAAGTAAACATTCTTGTGAAAGTGCGTGTCAGTTTGTCTTGTCTAAGTGGAAAAAAGAAATCGATGATGGGGAACATTATTGTAAGTGTTTTCATAGATTTAAAACGGGCTTTCGAAACCATTGATCGTGAAAAGTTGATAGATATATGTAGGGTATATGGAATAGGGGGCACAGTCCTTAATTGGCTAAAAAATTATCTAACCAACAGATTTCGAACGACTAAAGTCGAAAATAAACTGTCAGAGGATTTGGAAATAAATTATGGAGTTCCGCAAGGGAGTGTTTTGGGTCCTCTACTCTTTATACTCTATATAAAATGACATAAGCAAATACCTATGCAATAGTTTCACAAATTTATATGCTCATGATACTGTTGTATATGTATCAGGAACCAACTTTGAAAGAGTAGTTGAATCAATAAATAGTGAACTAAATAGCTTGAAAAAATGGCTTAGATATAAAAAATTGAAACTGAATCCTACTAAAACAAAATGCATGGTTTTTGGTACACGTCATAATTGTAAACTGTTTAAACAGCGCAAGTTCAATATCCAAATTGATTCTGTCGTAGTCGATCAAGTACAGGAAATTAGATATTTGGGAATACAACTAGATCCTCAGTTAAATCTATGTCATCACGTAGATTACATTTGCAGAAAACTAGGAAAGAGGATTGGATACTTTCGTAGAATATCACATAAACTGTCAAATTGCTCGCGGCGTATAGTTTATAATGCTATAATCTATCCCCAGTTCACGTACTGCATGTCTTTGTTAATATTTTGCAATAGAGAAGATGTAAATAGAATCCAAATTCTAGAAAACGAAGTAATGCGAATTCTACTGGGATGCAATAGATATACTCGGATAAAAGACATGTTGCAAACACTAATGTTTCTTAATATAGAACAGGTGATCAAAGAGGCGAATTTGATATTTATTTATAAAATAATAAATAATCTAACACCAGCATTTCTATCAAAATTTTTAACGCGACGGGAGCACATGATCACTTATAATTTAAGAACTGGAGATGATTATTTCATTGAAAGTTGCAATACAAACATAATGCAGAGATCAGTTTTTGTTGAGGGGTTGCGGTTATATAACAATCTTTCCTCAAGTGTAAAAACTGCACCCAATATTACCGCTTTTAAAAGAGCATTAAGGACAATGTATTTTCAATGTTAATTCTGCTTTGTTTCTTCTTTGTTTGATTTTTACAGTATAAGTATTTTTGTAGATCATGCTATTAGATAATGTACTAGCTTTAAAGTTTATTCTATTCTATTCTAATACAACTAACCAAAAGGTTAATTTAATGAGTATTGACTGCTGTAGTTACTTCTAAGCAATTCTGACGTTTATTCCATTGAATCACAGGTGAAAACTGAAATTGTAATGCTGTTAATTAGCAAGTAATTAAAAGCACTTCTGGCCTGACTCTACTATGGAGAATCTAGTTAAAAATGGACATAAATAAAATGAAACGAAAATAGAGGCTCTTTGGGGAGACATTTGTGTTTGGTAGTTCGACAAAAGAAATCTATATAAAAATTTAACTTTCCCAAGAGAGTAAGTGAATCTGAAGCAAAGGTGGGAATTGCAACGATGCTATTTATTATGCAAGTGGAGACTACAAACGAACCCGTGTCACCGTCAAGCTCTGCTGGGCCTAGTTATTGCATGCTGAAGTGGATTGGTGGAATACCTGCACGTCCTTTCATCTCTGCAATGCAGTATTTAACCCACATTGTTACTGGGCTTGCTTGCATAGCTCCTTTCATGTCGATGAATTTAATGCCTTCACATCACACAAACATCGCTGTGCATAAAGTTAGAATTTTTCCAATTACACCTTTCCGATGACCTCAGAAGTCAGTTACAACTAACCTTCTAAATTATTCAATAGTGGATGTTAAATGGACGACAACCAAGAATACACGAATAAAATTCTATTGTGATATAAATGAACTTGTTGATGGTACTAAATGCTATGGTCGTAGAATCCTGATAACATTATTAATAAAGAATGAGTATGCTCCATCAGAATGTGGTAAAATCTATATGATTCTTGAGAACAAAAACTATTTTATGAACTAACAACCGAATGCATGTGGCTTGTGGCTTCTAACGTACGCTAGGTACGAGTGAGTGACAAGCGTCATAAACACAACATAAAGAATGTCACGAATGATGCACAACATCCACAGATGCAGTGTCAGTACGCGAAATTAGCAACGCAAGTAGAGCGACTTATTGCTGTGCAGACCAGCAGGAATGCCGAGCAAACACGGTAGGAAACCACAAGAAAACGGGGAAGCTATTAATAGTCAGCCGTCAGCCAGTCGAGGACTAGGGAACCCTGCAACCAGCCAGATAGTTAGCACTTTCACTTGCAAGGAGTTCCAACCCAGTCAAAAAGGGCCAAAACATCAACACAATAACGCAATCGGACAGAGCCAATAGGTATACCTATAAACGACCAGAACAAGCACCAGCACATTCCATTCCGCTCATACCATCAGATTAATTGTACTTCGGTCATTCGATTCCACGTCGGACATTTCATTTATTCACCGAAGTCTATCAAATACTAGAGTGTGTTCAACTGTTAGCACGCTAGTTGTTAATCCGGGACTATATGTAGTTTTCTATGTAATTACGCGTTGCTGTGTATATATATGAGAGAATATTATTGAATTTAAAAAAATATATAAATAGTCTTACGAATGTTACCATCAACCTCATTAGTAACCTAGCAACGCAATTGCCAAATTGCGCAGAAACATACAATGGGCAGCACTGTATAAGGGGGTTTGCAATTCGATCGATCGCTCACTTCAGGGCAATTCTGCATATGTGTACGTTAGGGTATTAGATGGGATTGTTAATTTACTTGTTACTGTATTTAGTTACGTGTGACTGCAGCAGCAAGTTAAATCCTCATTTTTTTTATTTATCTAATTGCTGCATAAGTTTCCTCTGTCGTTAAATGCTTCTAAAACTCATTTTACGTTCCTCAAGCTCAACTAACCCTTAGAGTACTAACACGGGTCTCTTAGAGACCCCAAATGAGAGATTCTTATTGTTATAATTCCTTTAATTACCATTAGAGGGCGTTCTTCGTTTAGCTAATTGTTAAATATCTTTGCCTTTGTAGCGTAGAGGATAAATGTATTGAATTATTTATTAATAATGTACTAAATCAGTGGCAGTGGAGTTGTTCGAAATCTGTAGAATTAACAGCTCAGTCGGTGAATTTCTGTAACCAACATTTGCAATTTATCATAATATATCAATGTGGATAATATTAAAGAAATATAATATTATAGTTTTAAAAACAATATGTAAATAACATGTCTTTTTTTTTATTCTTACTAAAACCTCCATCACTTCATATAGTTAACCGGTACCACCACTACCACTAAGTGCTTGTAATTCTTGTTGTTTATATACTATTACTGTTTAAACTTGTGTTTGCCTGTGAGATAAACAATTAAGTGAAATTATGTTGACACAAGATTAGAATATAAAACCAGTTCTTAACATGTACCAGTTAAACTGTTTGTACGCAAGAATCAGCTTTGGTGTCGGCTTACTGAGTCACGTTGCAATATTATAAGGAGTCTTTATGCAGACAGCGGCACTATTATATTGTATCATTAGGTCAGATTTAGCACACATTGTTTACCAGCAGGATATTTTATGCAAACGTTGTATTTTGCGCCTATACCAATAGTAGATTATCAGATCAAACAGAAAAACACCGCACAATTTAACTTTAAATAAGGCATTATGTTATATATAATTATTCAATTTTAAACTCTGAAGTGTAATCATTTGTGAGTAGACATAGGCTACAAATGTCTTAGGGGGTAGTTAGGTCTAGCTACTCCATTCACACCTTATCTCAAAATTTTTCGACCGTTTCAGTACAACAACGTGGTTCTATAGTTATACAATTTATATTTCGAAGTGCGCCCTGAACGAGTGCAAGAAATAATCCACGGATCGAAGGCTTGCATAAATTCAAGGATCATCACGGACAACTTATAAATTATTAAAAACACATGAGTTTTACAAGAAAAATTGAAAAATGAATGTGGTCCCTAAAGAACACGTGTCGCTAACTAGACGAATTCAAAAAATGTAAGTACCCTAAACTAGTTCAAATATGAAAATAGCAACTCTCTATCTAACTAAAGTTCTTGTTTGCATCGCTGTGTAATATTGATAAGTACCGTACCTACTGTAAAAGTAAAAAAGACGCATGAAGCAGAAATATTTTTTGAGGCCGTCGGAATATAACGTATGAAAGGAACTTATAAAAGAATTAAAGTAAATTGAGT